>CM048754.1:100963207-101123108 GCA_026315105.1 Locusta migratoria
CCTTTCTCCTCTCCTTCCTCCCTCTTTTTCCCGAAGAAGCCACCACTGGTGGCGAAAGCTCGAATGGTTGTGTGTTTTTGTGTGTGTTTAGTGTTCCTATCGACCAGCCTGTACTTTAGGTAAGTCAAAAATCTTTATTTTATACTATATATATATATATATATATATATATATATATATATATATATATATATAGGCTTTCTACAGTTCTACAGTATGTCTGCCTAAGTGTACTTGTGTCTGTGTAAATGTGTGGGTGTATGTGCATTTATTTACCTTCCATTTTTTCCCCCAAGGTAAGTCTTTCCTGTCCCGGGATTGGAATGGCTCCTTACCCCCTTCCTTAAATCCCTCATCATTTCCTTTTCCCTCTCCTTCCCTTCTGCCTGATGAAGCAGCTAGGCTGCGAAAGCTAGCATTTTTGAGTGTGTGTGTGTCTGTGTGTTTATTTGTTACTATTACTGCCTGTGCCCCTTCGCCTGGTAAGTGTTCATCTATTTTTTACGTATATTTTTTTCCTGTTAGGAATTTTTCCTCTATAATATTCGTATATATATATATAAAGAGATGACTTACCAAAAGGACCGGCTCGTCGAGAGAAACAAATAAAATCACACACAAACACACATACAAGCTTTCGCCACCACTGGCAGCTTCTTCAGGAAAAAGAGGAAAAAAATATATTTACTATTTACATATTTATTATATTTACATATATTATTTTATTATTTTCTACAAATGTCTGCCTAGGTGTGTTTGCATGTGGATATGTGTGAGTGTGTGTGTATTTGTTTACCTTCCTTTTTGTCCCCTAAGGTAAGTCCTTCCACTCCTGGGATTGGAATGGCTCCTTTTCCACTTCCTTAAAACCCGTATCCTTCCCTTTCTCCTCTCCTTCCTTCCTCCTTTTCCCGAAGAAGCCACCAGTGGTGGCGAAAGCTCGAATGTTTGTGTGTTTTATGTTTCTGTCGACGAGCCTGTACTTTAGGTAAGTCAAAAATCTTTATTTTATACTTATTTTATAATTATGTACACAACAATGAGTATAAAACAATCACACATGAACAGTCACCGATTATTTTGCACACCTTTTGACATGGAGACGGAACAAGACACATGCACGGCCAGCTTATGATGAAGTAGTGAAATTTTTGACGTTACATGGAAAAAATGATTCCTTTTCCTGCAAATTGCATCGTGATGGGAAAACAATGAAAAGCAGTCAAAGTTCCAAAGCAAACTTAAGAGTTCATGTACAATTAGTTTTGTCTTGCTCATTGGCGTTAAGGTGTGTTTGCAATGAGTTTGAAACATGTTCTGTAACATTGCTCGCTGCTAGTTCTGGTCCACGGTACCCATTTTCACAACATGCTGGCAACACAAAAGCTGTGTTCTGTGGCAATGTCGGTAAAGAAATAATGTCCGTGGCTTGCTAGTGTTAAATGCTCCTTTGAGCGGTAGTGTTTGGTTTTTTTTTTTGTGTATCTATAGAGTTACATGTTGTCTCTCCATGTGTTCATTCATGAAATTAAGTAAACAAGAAGCAACATTTGTGGATTCGTCACCTAATAAGAGGCAGAGGAGGCCTGTGAAATGTCCGGTGTCATATAATTAAAAAGAAGCATGACTCCCTACAGAAAACTGTTACATTGTGTGGCACCAGCAGTATGTGAAGTACATACAACAATTCAGTCTCTCATTACTCAACACCACAGCAATGACAGGATTCGTTATCTCGTGTACTAAACATGGACGTGAAAAGGTGATCATCAGCAGAAGATCCCTTGTCACATTCATTTGTAATATGAGTGAAATTAAGGCTGAAAAAGCTTCCTTCATTGAAAATAATGAATTGTAGTAATGTGAAAACATAAATATACAATCAATTAAATATGTTTCGGAGCTATTAATATAACTGAATTACGTTTACATCAGCCTTCACCTAATTCTCCACAAACTGCATGGACAGTAATGACATGGCTGAAATGTGGATAAATATACAAGGGTTTCACAGGCACTTCCTGGTGCCGAGAAAAAGATTGTTACAGCTAGTCTTCTCTTTGCAAGAGTTGTCTTTCTGAACTTTGTGCCTTTCTTTGAAACTACTGGCCCTGTGATATATGCCCAATGGAGGACTCGAGCCTCGGCGAGAGCGACGGCCCAGTCCATAGCACGATGCATTAGACCACGCAGCCACTCCCGCATGGCAGTGTGTCCTTTCTGTCACATCTTCTATAGTATTTTTCCCTCCTCGGACAACTACGTCTTCTACCTCAGCTTATTTCGTCGAGTAGCCAACTATTAATGCAATGCCCCATATCACTAATTCTTCCTCTTCAACTGTCATAGCATAACTCTCGATACGAATACACAGTTTGAAATGTTTTCTCATTGCTACCATTTCAGTGTAACGGACACTGTGAATATGTAGTAGACAATAAATTCAGCAGTTTTCATGGAGATGCAAACAACGAACAAAATGAAATGGAATTTTCATGAGATGGAAAGTTTGAAAAACTACATTTGGTGAAAATGAACAAACACTGAAATTGAGATACAATGAGACAGAAGATGCTGTGGACAGTTTATTTAATAATGCATTAATCATGTTTTATTATTAATGTATTTAAATATGGATTGAAATTAAATCTTTTTTCCTTTTCACACCAGTAAGGTTTATTACGGATGTACAAATTTTTAAAAGTGACTGTAATAGTAACTGTAAAAAGATGTAAAGTTACTTGTAACTAATATAGTTACTATACATCGAAAGCAACTGTAACTATAACTAAGTTACCTTTCAGAGAAGTAACTTTGACTGTAACATAGTTACTTTAAAAAAGTAACTTTCTCAACCCTGTTCGAAGTATACTGTTTCTAAATGTTGTGCAGTCAAGTTTCTTGACACTTGCATTTATTCAAACATATATTTCATGTTTTGTTGTTTGCAGTACACACGTAGTTGACTTACAATGCGGTGGCTGATGGTAGTACTGTATAATATCCCATCAGCCATGAGCTGATTGTCAGCTTGGCGTTATTTATGCAACTGCTGGTTTTTCATGCTTTGCATGACATGTTTCAATAATTTTTTTCTTGTTGTGAAATGCAAATATTTATCTAAGTATTTTTGTGACATTTTATAAACAGTGTAACTGATGGTTTGCTTATGTAAGTTTTTCTGCACACTGAAGAGGCTACGGTACATTATAACCTCAAAAAAGCAATCATAGTACGAGATGCCGACCCTATGAAAATGTCACAATAATACTTATACATATATTTGCACTCAAGAATCCGAATAAATTCTTAAATATCGTCATGCAAAACATCGAAAAATACAAAAAGAACAGAACTTGTGCAGTTTTACTATGTAAATAATTAATGCCAGTTAAAGGCTTGCTGACTAATCGATTATGATGAATGAAATTACATAAAAAATTTCTATTTCCCATAAAATTACTGGTTCCAGTTCCCACCTGGTGCTTAAAATGATAAAAATTTGGATAACCTTTATTATATAATAAACTTCCTGGCGAGTATTTTCATGCCCATTATGTACATATATCACAAATAAACTATGAAAATGCAAGGGTGATCCAGTAAGCGTATTTTACAATTTAATTTTTAAACAGTATTTTCCGCATTTTACACCATTTACCTGATGTCCCTCGAAAAGTGTAAAAATGAGGTTGTACTGTAGGCCTATATTAATCTGTTGACAAAGAGTGGTTTCCAAATCTTGAAAAAATATAATTGGATGCCCAGCCACTTACATTATTATTATTATTATTATTATTTTTTTTTTTTTTTTTTTTTTTTTTTTGTGTATAAGATTACTGTTATCCATAACTTAAAATTTTTCTTTTTGATATCATCAGTACATACATCTAAGCTATTTGGTACTCCGTAAGTTTTACTGGCTTCTAATAGTAATGTGCCTTTCATCGATGCTTCAACTGCCTCCTTCATCAATCCCTCATCCCATTCCATTCAGCCTAATTCCCATTTTTAGGTCTTCACCATGTGAAGGAATAATTTATTACAATAGCATTACAAAATAGAAAATCTCTTGTAAATGCACTCTACACCCATATTAAATCAGTTTTCCACCACTATTCATGAAGCCGTGTTCTTAGTTATTCAGATAAATCCAAAGTAAACTTAAATGCTACTGGGAAGTAATTCCCAGATGCACTGACAAATAGCAGCACAAGTTGCCAGTGTGGCTTAGCCAGGACACAGTATCATGTCTCAACTAATTTCATGGCTTACATTTCTTACAAACTGCAGGAAATTCCCTAGCAAGATCCATTTCAGTTTTACAAACCGTGCATTGATCAGTTGTGAGCCACTTACCTTCTAACTTTAAATAAATCTTGAGTAATTTCTGAAGTCAAAAAACTAAATAGAGGTGTTTACTGGATAGACAAAACCTCTGACAGCAAAAAATACTCAGTGTGTCCACTTCAATGTTGTTGTGACACACACTCAGAAGTTTACAACTGTTCATATAGCCCCTCTATTCAGTTAGTTCTGCTCTACCCTACTAATACTATTATTATTGGAGATAAGTGTGAATACTGAGATTCACATAATGAATAAACAAATAGATAATTTAAATTTGGATCCACAAACAGGTATAGTGAAGAAATCTGTATGCTGTTAACCCTTCCATTCCCACATTTTGAATTCAGCTTTGTAAAAATTAAAATTCAGTATTTTCTCTATTAATACAGTGCACAAAACCTCAAGATGTGTGTTTTAAAATTTTGGATTGAACAATTTTTTTTATGTCATGTATTTCATGCGCAACACACACATTTGTTGATGGTTTATTTTCATTAAAATAATTGCAACCAGCTGCCTTTATGGATGTTTTTTTTATTAATCCAGAACTAGTTTTCGAGCCACTGCAGGCTCATCTTCAGTGGATACTTTACAGGAACATTTATCTTCCACTAAGTGTAGGTTTACACTGTCATGGTGATTTGTGTTTTCATTGTTGGTGTATGTGTAACCAAGTTATGCATTGGGCTCAGACTTTTTTTACACATGACAGCATTTTTGCTACTTTTAGTGTTACACATTTACAAAATATAATCATTTAATGTTTATTTTTTGTTGTTTATGAAATTCAATGTTTATATTTTGTAAAAGTGTAGCGCTAAGCGTAGCAAAAACGCTGTCATGTGTAAAAAAACATCAGTGCCCAATTCATAAGTTAGTTACACTTATACCTAAAATAAAAAAACATTCATGACAAGCATAAACCTACACTTAGCGGAAGCTAAATGTTCCTGTCTAGTATCCCCTGAAGATGAGCCTGCAGTGCTAATTCTGGATTAATAAAAAACATCCATAAAGGCAGTTGGTTGCAATTCTTTTAATGAAAATAACCGTCAATTTACATTACAGCTGCAGTTCGTATCCAACATGGATATTTTCAAAATACACACGTTTGTATTGAGGTATTTTATTATTTGGGACATTATTTTACTGATAGTTAACTGTGTCATATGAATAATGCCAGCATAATCTTTACCACAGCACCAAAGACAAGACAATTCACTGCTGAAATAAAATAACATGAAGCACATTCATGCTCTCACTCACAGCTACGTACAGGCAGTAATGTAAGGCAAATTCCAGTTTGGATAGATTGTGCCTCTGAACTGGCTACACACATTACCAAATGGCAAAATGTACTAGAAGCATGTTGTTGTTCAACAACAATGTGACTTTAAGGATTGATACATATAATATCGTATAAATTAGCTTTTCACGCATTGTTGTTGAGGAACAACACTGGGAATGAAAGGGTTAAGATGACACTTGTTTGTGCTATCAGATAACATTTCTGTCAGCTTGAGAAATGGGTAGAAGGAGTTAATTTCTATTTTTACAATTAGAGATGCATTTGCAATGCCATATAATAGTCAAATCCAGTTACTAGACAGTGAAATTAATTTGTGATAATGTTGTGGAAAAACAAAAAGAGAATAATTCTCTCAATTGATAATGTCCCAAAGAATGATAAATGTAGTGAAGAATGTTTCTACATATGATGCTGACACCCCACTTTGTAATTTTGGATTTTGGATGTACCATTACAGTGGTATAATCCCGGTGTCTGGATGCTTACTTCTGCTTATATTTAGGTGTTAAAAATGTCCAGTCAAAATCTTTCCATAAGACTTTTATTCTTCAATGTCTTTTAGAAATTTAAATTTACGGGAATTTGTACGTTTCAATACAGAAAAAATACACAGAAAGACAAACACATTCACATACAAGAGACAGATGTTATTTCATGCTTTATTGCAATTTTCCTTATCCTGTTTTCCAGATTACAGTTTGTTTTCCGGCAAAAGAGCAATAATTTTGAAGGCAGTGATGTACAAAAAAAAAAAAAAAGAAGAGAGAGCAGGACCACACCAGTTTATTTGACTTGACAGTTTATCTGTTGTACGACGGTCACTTTTGTCGACTTCTCGTCCACACTTCTCGGGCAGTTTCCTCCGGATTCGCTCCGCTCGGGCCGGTCGGCACTCCCGGCGCGGAGGACGGCCCGGCCGAGTTGGGCGAACACCGCCGTCGCTGTTTCGGTAGCCGTCGCTGGTGCGGTGGGTGTCGCGTGGAGCTCGCCGGGCCCGCTACGTTGCTCCGCCTGCGATCTACTTGGCCTCTTCGGCGGGCTTCTCCTCTGGTGGTCCTGCGATGAGGCGCTTCAGGAAAGCTGTGGGGGCACATGTGGGGAGAAATGTCAGAGTCAGTCGACAGCGGCCCGGGCACTCGTCCGTATCGGGCTAGTACCTCGGTTCCACCACATAAACACAGCAACAGTGAAGACAAACCGTTTGTAAGAACCTAATCGGTCAGTAATAGTTTATAGACGTATTTGTCTACACTGCAGTATAATGAAACAATTACACAACTATACTTAACTATTGGCCAACAGTCTGATGAAAACTTAATAAATAACAATGTTTAATTACATTATTTTATCCATTATGTTTTGTTAGAGAACACCATAGCTGTATTCGTAATAAGTCTGTAGTAAAGAAATACTGCAACCAGCCAAATGATTTTAGAAATCAATTTATTGCATCATTAATAGTTTCGGGTCTGAGCCCATCATTGGACAGTAGTGTTAATATCAGGTTTACATAGTTGTCCTAAAATAACACATGTGAATCCATTAGGTTACAAGGTTAAATATTTTTATCCTAAATTTAACAAAGTTTTCTTTATCACTATTTTTTCGTAACAGTGTATTTATTTTAGCGTCACTGTATACGATATAGATGTTCTACCAAATGGTAACATATGAAAATTTGTGCTGCGCTGGGACTCGAACTCGGGTTTCCTGCTTTCCACGAGCAGTTGCCTTAACCACTAGGCTACCCGAACACGACTCCAGGACCGTCCCAAACTTCCATATGCCACACTGACTGCACTTATGAGTCAACTACATTCATCCCTTAGCACTCGCAGCTTAATCTGTATTCCCGCACCAGGCAGAATGCAAACAACAAGGCATTAACCTACGCGCTGTTATCGTCATTGACTCACTTAGGCATCTGTTAAATTACTGTATGGTGATGATTTACAGTGTTGATATATTTATCATAAGTGCAGTCAGTGTGGCATATGGAAGTTTGGGACGGTTCTGGAGTCATGTTTGGGTAGCCTAGTGGTTAAGGCGACCGCTCGCGAAAAGTGTGAAACCCGGGTTCGAGTCCTGGCCCTGCACAAATTTTCATTACGTCACTATTTGGTAGAACATCTATACCTTATACAGTGACGCTAAGAGAAATTCGGTATTGCGAAAAAATATTGAAAAATATATCAACAGTGTAAATCGCCACACTTGAATTAAGACTACATCTATTGCTTATGCATTGAACTTCCTTCAAAGAAAAGTCTACTTTATACATTACTAGCTGCAAGTACCCAGCTTTTCCTGGGTTTCCAACTGTGGATTTTGGTGAAATCCATAAGTACCCTCCGCCATGCACTGAATGAAATTTTATGTAGACAGTACCCTTCCTCTTGTTCTGAAGGTCAATTGTGCAAAATTTCAAGATCAGTGTGAAGATATAGATTTACACAGACACACTGAAAACGCACTTTCACCTTTTCTCAAATTTTCCGGTTGGTTTTAAAAAAAGAGAACGAAGCCTGTTTAAGAACCTACCCCATGTAATTTTGTGTATGTGTACCGAATTTCACGTTATTTGGTTGTCTGGATCTTGAGTTATAAGAAAACTGACAGACAGACAACAAATATGTCTTGTTAGTGTAGAGATTATAGGGGAGAGATATGTTTATGTGTGTCTCTCCATGATGACCTGTGAGGTTCAATAAATTCAAGATGGTAGCATTTCTTTCATCAGCTGATTTGATGCACCAAAGAGCATGACACTTTTACATTTATGACATACTGCAGTGCAATTGCAAAGATACTTATGCTCATTGTTAAAAAGTACATTGAATTTTAAATCTGAAAACAGCTTCTATTAGCCAATGAAGAAACTTTCCTGTCAATTAAATGTCATATTTGTTGGTTGAAATTAAATATGAAATTTAACCAACAGGAAAGTTTCTTCATTGGCTAATAGTAGCTGTTTTCAAATTTAAAATGTATTTTTTAACAATGAGCATAAGTATCTTTGCACTTGCACTGCAGTATGTCATATATGTAAATGTGTCATGTTCTTTAGTGTGTCAGCTGATGAAAGAAATGCCACCAGCGTGAATTTAGGGAACCTCACAGATCGACATGGAGAGAGACAAATATACATATCTCTCTCTTAAAATAATGTATAAAGAAGACCTTTCTTTGAAGGAAGTTGAGTGTATAAGCAATAGCTTTAGTCTTAATTCAAGTGTGAACAGTACAAGAAAGAAAACTTTGTTATATTTAGGATAAAAATATTTAACCTTGTAACCTGACGGATTCACATAACTTTGTTATTTTAGGACACCAATGTAATCCCGATATCGGCACTACTGTCGGGCTCAGACCCGAAACTAGTAACGGCGAAATAAATTGATTTATAAAAATCTTGTGGCTGGTTGCAGTATTTATTTACTACAGTATTATAAGAATGATTAAATCAACAAATTAAAAGTTAAAAGAGGATAACATACCATTGCTGCTAACAGAACTGCTGTCATAAACCACGAAGTCAGATGTAATGAATAAGGGCAAGCATAGAGGCATCATCCTAACAAAAAAATTCAAGATGCTGAAAATGTAGCCAGTGCATGCAAGACTGACCACTCTACTGTCACAATGATAGTACATTGGATTCATTGTAAGCGTTTACATATGTGCATCACAAATCACGAAATTTTCCGCCATCTACTGCTCTTCTAAAGATGGACAACTGATCTGCAACACATGAAAATTTGTGCTGGACTGATATTTGAAACCGGGTCTCTCGCTTTTCGCGAGTGTTTGCCTTAACCACTCTGCCACCCATGCAGGCTCCTCGGCCAGACCCAAACTTCAATGTGTTACACTTGTCTCTAACCCTCAAATGCTCCTACATATGCAAGTCCCGCGAGAGGGACAGAGAACATACTACCACCTTAAGCCTGTCATGGCACTGAATGCCTGTCAATGCAATGACAGGCATAAGGTGGTAGTATGGTCTCTCTTCCTCTCACGGGACTTACACTACAATGTGTAGGAGGATTTTAGGGATAGAGACAAGTGTAACACATTGAAGTTTGGGTCTGGCCGAGGAGCCTGCATGGGTGGCAGAGTGGTTAAGGCAAACGCTCATGAAAAGCGGGAGACCCAGGTTCGAGTCCTGGTCCGGCACAAATTTTCATGTGTTTCAGAACAGTTGTCCATCTTTAGAAGAGCAGTAGATGTTGGAAAATTTTGCATTTTGTGATGTATATATGTAAATATTTACCATTGCTGTGGACCACCACCAATGTCTGTTTCTTTGTGTCAGACAGTTAATAATGATCATTTTTAGTACTTAGTAATTTTCTGTTTGCAGTGTAGCCTTAATCATTATACCTCATAAAGCACTTTATGATATCACTTGCATTAGGAGCTATGGTACATTATCCTTAATTTTTAAATGGATTTTTTAAAAGCTTGATAAGCCTTCTACATTTCTCATTTTTGCCAACGTAATTCCTCTTTCTATTTTCCACTACCTTTTTGGAGTTCTGAAGACGGTCGGTTGACAGCGTTATAGTGTATAGTGTAAAACCTGCAGAAACTCTTGACAAAGAATATGTTGTCAGTTGCACTATAGGCAAGAAAGATTGGTTGATCAGCATCTCAGTTCCAAGTATGCATTATATCAACTGAGGAATCAGTTCCACTTATTTTAAATATCAGCAGAAGTACAGAGACTGGTAATGTTCCTGGCACCAATGGTGAGCAGCAAGAAGTTCAAAATATCCATATGACACACTTTGTTCTGAAACATTTATTCTGAAATGGATCGGTACGGACTAGTGTTGGTGCAGTGAATCATTTTCAGGTTAGCAGAGAGTCCGGTCATTTAGTTAACTGTAACCATAATTCTGACAACTTTTCTTGTACAGCGATGTTTTTAACTGCTGAAACAGTTGCTCAAAAAAAAAAAAAAAAAAAAAAAAAAAAAAAAAAAAAAAAAAAAAAAAAAAAGAAGTCTGTAATTACAAGCACCTACTTTGCTGCAGGTCTTCCTTTTAGGCCAAACTAATGAATTGGTTTGCCATTTTCAATGACTCATGCTCATTTTACACATAGTGAATGTGAAAAATTCTGCTGTGCAGTGTCTCTTACACTTGCTCCAAGTACAGTTGCCATAAACTCTATATCAAAGAGAGCAAGGTGAACTGTTTATCGGCTCTGAGATAACAAGAGACTAATTTTATGCACATTTAATTTAAGCACAATTCAAAGAATAAAATATTTTGTTTGTTCTGGCAATGCTTGTTTTGTTTAACTCTTAACTTTTATATTTGTATTACTTTAACAGTCCTACACTAAATCTTGCATTATTAATACAGGCTGCTTTGATATAGAATTCCACTTCAATTTAGAACATCTTCCATCTTAATGTATAAGAGATATGAAAGTGAGGGCATTTATTATCTTAATTGATACAGACATTACTGTTTCACTCAATAGAGTGATAACGTTTTTTCATAAAACAGTGACCAACCATTACTACAAAATGTAACAATAGTTTGGCTAGTGAATTAATGTAACAATAGTTTGGCTAGTGAATTCAGACTGAAGTGATCACAATAAGAAATAAAGCAAGTGTTTTGTCCCAGGATAAACTGATATATCGGTCACCGATTGCAAAAGTAAGGAAGATACAGGTGTAAGCCCTCTCTACAACATTCTAATTACAGAGACAAAGCCACATGAGGCTTGAACAAGGTATCTTTGCCATATGCTCTTCACAGAATTTGCTAAAGGTATTCTTCTGTAAACTCTAAGCTGGATAACAAAATATGTTATTGTACTTTCAGTAACAAAAAAATTCCTATTTAAAACAAAATGGAGAGATGTAGGGCATATGATCATACAGTTGTTACAACATATAGGACAGTCCCCATAAGCTAATCTGTGTTGTAAAATAAGAAGGTACACTGAAAATATGGTAACTTCTGACTCTAGAAAATGTAAAATAAAATCTGCCTTGGTAACGGTTGCCACTGCTGATGTCAAGAGTCCTCAAATAATCACAACGAACTGCCTGACATACCTGATAATGTGTGTTTGCTTTCATCATTTTTATTACTTGGTTGTAATTAAACTGACATTGTATGAAGTACCTGTAACTCAATGTTGTGCCCCCTGTCACAGCTGTGTTGCGAACATGGTTTAATTCACAAGGAAACATAATGAATACTGGAGATGTGTTCATGCTTGCACAAGTGTGGCACGATTTAAGATTCATTAGACACAGGGTGTGATATGTCCATAGTGGCTTCCAGTATAAAACTACCATACAGAAATAGTCTGTAAATTAATTTGCTTAAAATCATAAAATGTATTTAGCCTGACCTGCAATTTTAGTATATGGAGTGTCATGATATATTGCATTATAAACTGTTACTCTGGTCTTACGTTGTATCTAGAATCTTCTTCATCTACTATTTCAGAAAAGGTTTCAAATTCTATGAATATTATGAATGAGATTGGATGTATTAAAATGAAATAAAACATAATACTACTACTAAAATGCTAAGAAGCAGCAGACACTTGTTATACATTTAAGTGTAATTTCGCTTTAAAGTACTCTATACTTCAGTGTGAATTAACTTCTTTATATTTACTGCATATTTTCCAACCATGATTTAACTAACATTTGAACACTGTTGGAAGAAATTATATAGGAAAGAAAACTGTAGCAGTAATCTATATACATAGTTACTTTAGTTAGAATAAGAGAATATGAAAATAACTTAATCTTGTCCTTTCATATTGGCTTTAATTATTGCCCCTGTACACTGTCATCTTAAATATAATAATAAATGCTTGTGGCTAAATTACCAAACGCAAGTGTTGCAACCGGTGAAACTTTGGCAACTTTCATGTTCCTAATCCACTCCAGTTACCAAGCAAGGAAACAGGACCTACAGTTTAACATGCAATTTGAACCATATGTTGTTTCTGGTGATTCCTCGTGTCGCCAATAAGAGGAGGGCAGATTGAAAGCAGACTGAAAAAGTCTGTGGTCCAGCTAGGATTTGATCTCGTGACCTCTCAATTTCCAGTCCAAGCACTTTACCGTTAGGCGATTATGTCTGACATTATTTTAAATAAATGCTTCTTTCTCTATTAATGAGTACTATGGCCTTTTGATAAATATAAGTATTGTACATTAGCCTTGTGTAGTTCGCGAACGAACTAGTTCGAAAGAGCGCTCCCATAGGTGAACTACATGAACTAGTTCGCAGATCCCTCACCTCTTAGTTCGTCCACTCCTTTCCCAAAGACCAAAGGGAAACAGCGAGAGGATGCGAGAGTGCGCAGAACAGCGTGATTCCCTTCTGCCAGTTACCGTTATTTCGAGCTGAGATGCAGCTCAGCTGTAGTTTCATAGACATTGCCCAAAAATACGGGTAATAGCACAAGCTTGGGCAACACTGATCATTATATAAAAAAAAGCTGTTATAACAAAAGAAAGAGCTCTTTTAGTAGTGGTAGCAAAAGCCAAAAAGAGCAGATGAACTAAAAGCGGCCGAGCTACGAACTAAAAGGGGAGCTACTGGTCGCAAACTAAGATATGCGCGATTGGTCGCAGTTTGGGAGAGGTGGCGAGTCATTGGCCAAGGGGAGGGGCACCTCTGCAGTAGGATTTATTTTTAAAAAGTGAATCCCCCCCTCCCCCCCCCCCCCCCAAAAAAAAAAAAAAAAAAAAAAATCCTGGCTGCGCCACTGGTTACACCTAACAAGATGAGGCCATTTAGGTTGGATTATGAAAATGTTGCGATGAAATGAGGGCATCCACAGTATAACGTAGTCGATGTGAAAAATATGGTCACTCTGACTGCAAAAAGCTTTTATTTACGAAAAAGAACTACTGGTTTTGCATTCTGCAGATGCCTCATGAGGTGAGTAAAAACAGCGGATTCGTTTGTCACAAAGTATTCTTCTAACTCTTCGAAAGTGTTGAGGGTATTGAAAACTTTCCTTCCAAGATGTGTTCCTGCATAAGTTTTCAGTGATCTATGCTCAAGAAGATTTACAAACCGCTTATGCAGAACAAAGCAGACAACATTACTTTATGTATAGAATTAGTTTTGCAACAACCAATTTTCTAAGTTAATTTTTGCTTCAGGAGAAGAACGCAATAATTGACCAAGATACGTGTTTGGCACCTTCTGTAGCATTGGCGCAAACAAAGAGGGCTGAACACTTTAACGGTGAGTGTGATGCGTTACCTACAAAGCAAGCGACTTCTGGTAACATCTGTATTTTGTTCTTATAGCTCCACTTCTAAATGAAGATTTCATAATTGCTTAAGAACTTACCCAAAAGAGTTTCCTTGTGCTTTATACAACAGTTACTATATAAATCATATTATTGTATACTATCCTAGATTTATTTAAATAAACATAGTGATATAAAATCTCTGATGTATGTAAAACTTGTAGATATTTTAATAAATACAAATAAAATATATTATTTGACACAGGCATACCAGCATTAAAGTTCATAAGCTTACACAGAGAAAGCACTGCCTTTAGATTGCATTAGTTTGTGTCTGAGTACCCTTCAAAAGAAATGTTACATGTCTGTGTTTTGTGTGTTAATTTGAAATGTGCTATATATATATATATATATATATATATATATATATATATATATATATATATATAGAAATGTTTTGAAAAAATAAAGTTCCAGATAGTTTTAGTTCTTTATTTACAACGTGTACACTCATAAAACAACAAATCTTGAGTAATTTTATGAAACACTGTTAACTGTAGAGAAGTTCTCACATTGTCAGTTCAACACATATCTCTTTCTTTAAGAAAAGAGAAGAGCAAATATATTTTAATGTCAAGAAAGTTGTGAGAAAATCACATAAAAAATAATGCATGCAAGATGTGTTATCCCATTTCTCCGGCACACTGAAAAATAAATCTCAAAGCAGTTTGACAGGTAAGAGGAAAAATAAATAAATAAAAATTGAAAACATTTAGTTTCAACATAAAACAGCCAACACAGAAACATAAAAGACAGTAAACTGAAACAGAATAATCGTATACGACCACAGTACTTACGATGGACATTAAATTTTGTTACACTTTATGCAATGAGTCTTTGGACTTCTAAGGTGACCATCTATGACATCAGCCGTTTGAGGAATGCTGAAAATAGGGGACAACCACACAAATGTTATTAAACAAAACACAAGTCGGGGCTTCCAGAAACTTTGGGTGCCCTGCTCAGCTGCCATTTGTGTCTGGACTCGTCACTCTGCACTTGTATGGGAGGTCACATTCCAACTGCATTTCTTGCAGAGCACACCTCCACTGAATACATCGTGTAAGGTACAAAGACAAAAGGAGGCAAAAATCTCAGGAACAGTTTCCACAGTAGGCTAATATACTGTTTGTACACTTTCTAATGAGCCCTGGTGTAGCAACTGCCAAGAGTTGCTCTTTTATAAGTCAAATTTTTGTGCCCCAACCTTGTCGCTGCTTTTGTGCCTCGTTTCCGTTGTAGGTGTCGGTGGCAGAGTAGGAAGTCCGACACAGGAATAAAGGTAGCACGCTTGTGTAGGTATGGAGGTGACCAGCCAGTGGGACAGCAGAAACTAGAAACACTAGAGTAAATTAGAACGAGATATATATTGCACAGAATTTATACAATACTTAACTTTTACATAGCTCAGTACTGCAGAATGCTGATACATATTTGAGCCAGAGGCCTGCCTAGTGCCTATCCGGTAGCCAAGTCTTCACTGGTGCCTATCTGAATATGAAGTGTTCACCGATTCCTATCTCAGTCCCAAGTGAACGATGTCATTCAGCGGTGGCCATGAGCGGAGTTGTAGCAGAGGGCGCTCGTGGCTGACGTCGTAAGAATGCCGCACCGTGCGTGCATGGCGGCGCGCGGCGAAAGTAGGTGGCGCGCACTTTGGACTTGTGCGACACCACACAAATGGTCTCAGTTGGTACTAACTGCAGTTTTCATCTAGCCAAACTACCATAGTCAGCAATGCATCTTTGCATAGGTAAACAGCAGAAGATTTTTTTAACACACTAACAAGGAGAGTACATGGGTATTGGATTTTAGAATTTCTTTATATGCATAGTATGTGAAATTCAGAACTTAAATAACAATCAGCCAGAGCCATTCAACATAACTCTCAAAAATTGTCGAGAAAATCGTCATTGAAGTTTTACAAGTATACGTAAGAACCAATAATTAAAACAGGCATAGCATCTGTCAGTGTAGCTCAGATGTGTCAATGGTTTGAATCCCACTGCGATAGAGGTTTTTTTCTCTAGTTCAGTTATATAATACATTTTGGGGTCTCTTATTTCCGTGTTGCCTCAGTTTTTCTTTACATGTATAAAAAATAAAGATTGTTTGACTTACCTAAAGCACAGGCTCGTTGATAGATACAAAAACACACACAAACATTCAAGCTTTCACAACCATTGGCCACTTCATCAAGAAAAGAGGAAGGAAGGAGGGGAAAAAGGGAAGGATGCGGGTATTAAGGGAGTGCATGAGGAGTCATTCCAATCATTCCATAAGGTAAGTCCTTCCACTCCCAGGATTGAATGTTTGTGTGTGTTTTTTTGTATCTATCAACGAGCCTGTGCTTTGGGTAAGTCAAACGATCTTTATTTTTTATACATATTTTTCCCACCAGGAAAGTCTCCTTCTATAATATTTGTTTCTTTATATGTATGTAGACAAGCTGAACACTTTGTTGTCACCTAAATCAGTGGTTGAGTAGGTTACCTGTTTGGGAAGCCATTAGTAACTAAGGAGGTGACTTTTCAAAAACAGCATTGTAGCTCTTCACAAACTGAACAATGAAAGGCTACCATCATCAGTAATAGCAAATCCAGTACAGTAAAAAAATGAAACATTTTTTTAAATAGTAATCATCATTATTAACAATCTTCTATAAAACATAGGCAATTACAAATGTACAAAATCACGTGAATTTTTCGCAAAATTACCATTAGGTATTAAAATTGTGTAAGTATTCAAACACAACTAAAAATTTTAAAATATATATATGTTGCAGTAGGATTTGAACTACTGACTCTATGGTTGAAAGGCCACAACACTACCGGCTGAGCTACATCAACAGATGCTGCTTATGATGTACTTGCAAAACTTCAAAGTCGATTTTCTCTATAATTTTTTAGACTTAGTTGAATGGGTTTGGCTGATTGTTAATTGAGTTCTGAACTTCACATACCATTAAGTATCAAAAAATTATAAAAGCTGATACCCAAGTAGTCTCCTTGTATGTGTGAGATCACATGATTTGCTTTGAAGTTGATGACAAGTTGACTGAAAATACTCTTTGCTTCGAAAATGTAGCACTTACTGCACAAATGATATGTATTCCTCTCATTAAGGATCTTGAAAGCAACTCTACTACTAGTGACAAAACAGTTATTACAATCAGAAAAGAGAACAGTGGTATTAATGAGGGCATTACTTTTTTAGTAATTATTTCCTCAAAAATTCCAGATAAATACTATCGTAATCTTATCAGGCTTGATTCCATGTTGGAATTGGTGCTACACGGCTTTATTTGATTTGTGGAAATTCTTACAGCAATCAATCGTAAAAAATATATTTATTTATTCGCAAATCTAGATTTCTACTACTGTGAGGTCATTATCAATGCTTAAAACCAATTAAAATACTTAAAACATCTCAGTACGAACGCAACCTTCAACATGAAGGTCGAGATGTTTTAAGTATTTTAATTGGTTTTAAGCATTGATAATGACCACACAGTGGTCGAAATCTAGATTTGAGAATAAATAAATATATTTCTTACGACTGATTGCTGAAAGAATTTCCACTATCATAGTCATATCTTATTGCTTAAGACACAAAAAATTTGTTCCTGAGGTTTTGTCCAATTTACTTCTTATATTCCATGCACCATTCCTCCTCCATTTTAAGTACTTTTTTCCATCAATGGTAGATGGTGCTCCCAAAAAAAAAAAAAAAAAAAAAAAAAAAAAAAAAAAAAAAAAAAAAAAAAAGATGTAAATATCAAAGTCTCATGAAAGACGAATAATTTTTGTTTGCAATTTGAGATTCCAGACACAAAGCACCATACTCTCCTGTGAGCAGATGTAGTATTATAATTATTTGCATGCAAGAAATACAGTAGCAGCATCACCTGTTCTGTGAAGGTGAGCACAAAAGTTGGAAAAGAGCAGAAACGAACAGCAACCACACAGGAGGCGTACCACATCTGTCCCTCTCACACTATCCAATGATTTTTTTTCTAAAATAGTGGGAATCTTTTAAATCAATCATATCAACCTCCTGAACTATTGCAGGACCACATCTCTGCATGGTATTGAAAGTCCTACACGAAAATCACGATTGTGAAAATACCTTAGAAAAGACCTCTCTGTTAACCTATACTTATCTCTCAGAAATAAGCTACAGATCACTTTTTAAACACAAAATCATAATCTGTGTCCTGCTTGAAAACAAACAATTGTCTTTAACTCAGATGTGACATCATCGGTCAAAGTCAACAGGTTGTATTGTGGACTTCAATTTACCCGTTTGTCTGGATATGCCCATCAAGAATTATTTGTCAAAATTATGTATGTAAAAAATACACCAATGGTTGTACCTTGAAGACATTTAACGTCGTCCCTATTCGATTGATACAAAACTGTTAGGGTATTGTCAAAAGCACATTAAACATTTCACTTGAGTAGTGCTAATTTCAGGTTACATGATATTTTCTGTGTAAGTACGGAATTACATTTACCTCCACACCACTGCCAGTGTTTGAGTAGTGCCCAAAATGTTCTTAAAAGCTGTTTATATCTGTAGTGTGAATAAAACAACCATTTGGGGGAACCCAGATGTTAAGGTTTCATTAGTTTTTCACGTGGAACTATATCATGAGAGTCAAAACAATCTTCAAATTAAGTATATGTATGCAACAATTCATATATTTTCTGCAAACGCCTTCAGTACTGTAAATCATAAAATGCACATGTAAATGCTGAACTAATACCACCATCAGAAAGTATGATCAAATTAACTATAATATGAATGATTTTGTTTTCCTCTAGGGAGATTTGCATGTCAGTATTTATACCACTAACAACTTCCAATGAACTTTCTTCTCCCCTATTCAACACACATTCCATTTAATGTCCCGAACTTTGCCCTTGAACAATTTTGTTGTAAAACTAACATCGAAACTATTAAAATGTTCAACCACCTAAACAATGAGCTATGGCCCATGGAGTTGCAGAAATTTAAAAGGAAGATGTCACAATATCTACACCATAAACCACTATACAGTGTGAGTTAATTCTTTGACAGTGAAACAGCAAACTGGACGGTCTGAACAATGCCTTTTAAGTGACTCAAGAGAATATCTGCTTGCTAAAAATTACTACTTTTAAATCATTATGTATTATCTTTGCCTATGAACTTTTCTCTGTCCTAGTCATGTATTTATTATTGTATGTTTGTATAAACTTAACTCTATAACACTGACACAGTCTGTCCAGTCTTGGCTGGCGAATGATGTAGCTTTGGTAATAAATGGTAATAAAATGGTATATGAGAGTTCAAAGTAGATGTTATTTAAAGGCGACTAAACTGAGAGGTTATCAGTCCCCCGTTCCAAACAAAGGCAATTCAGTGTATGTTACACCAAGAAAAAGAGTTCAAAGTATTACTGACAAAACTAAATGTCGTAATTATATACTCCAAAGATAGTCAACTCCAAACAGACAATACATTATAGCCCAACTGGTTGCTGTTCTTTTCTGAAAATATATTATTTCCATTTTTATGTCTCTTATTTCATAACAAGAAAAAAACAACATACATTATGACAACACTTAAAAAAGGGGTAAAAATCAAATCCATATAGGACAAGCCCTACAATAATCTCAGTTTCAATGAGATATCTTTATAAAATAAAGATGGAAAAACTCAGCATTCATGTTATTAATGAAAATAAATTGTTCAAAAAAGGGAAAAAAGCACTACATGAGTATTTATGGTATCCAAGAGTCCCATTAGGAACCAAAAATACCCACATGTTGACACCAACTTGAAATATAAAAAAAGAAAAGAAAAAAGAGCAGCAAAAAAGGAGCACAGGCCTCATCTACTAATCTGTCAAAACGTAGCTATCAATTTTACATTTAGCGAGAATCTATTTTTAGTCTATTTAAACCAAATTTCCTTTCTAAATCTCAAGTTTACAAATATCCATGGAATAGCTGAGGCTGTGCTCTCTAAAAATTTAACAAAACAAAAACTGAAATAAGAATGCTTTAGACTGGGAAGCTCTGAAATGTTGAGTATACATACGAGCATAGGGAACAAAGCCGTCTTCATCCTCAGGGTCCAGGCACTCCTTCAGGATGGACTCACACTCATCGTCTGTCAGTCTCTCACCTAATACAGAAACATACACCTCACTTCAAGTTCACAATACGCCATGTGCTACAAACAAGACACAACATCAATACCAACAAAAATAATCAAAGCTGAGGATTCTGGTGCTACGTCTCTAGGTTAAATTGTATAGTGCTTCTCGCCTGGCTCCAGTGGTTATGTTGGCAACAATGGTTAACGGCGGCAACTCACATGACCAATGAATGTTTTGTCTTGACAACTTCAATTAAAACGAAAATTATTTTTTTCTGAACGGACAAGGGTACATACAAGAACCTGTCAAACATAGAGCACGTACAGTATTAATGTTGCTGCGAGTGAAACGAGCAGCTATAAGTCGTACTATGTGACACGTGAAAAATATTAATGCCATTCTGCACTTCATTGTTCATCTGTTGCCAACATAAGCACTGGAGTCCGGGGGCCGGCCGCGGTGGCCGAGGGGACTGAGGCGCTTCAGTCACGGTCTGCACGGCCACTACGGTTGGGGGTTCGAATCTCCCCTCGGGCATAGATATTTGTGCCGTCCTAGTTCGTAAGTAGTTCATAAGTAGTTTGTAAGTTTAGGGACTGATGACCACGTAGTTAAGTCCCATAGACTCTACAAACATTTGAGTCCGGCGAGATGTGTCGTACAGTTTTACCGTAAATGATTATTTCGTATTTCAATCAATCTATTTTAACGTAAATTAACATTGGCACGGTAAAACTTCCGGTCAAGGCAGCACTCGGCACAGTGGAACAGAGGAAAATAAGATTAATTTAATAATAGTTAACTGTAGGAGGAGAAGCGTCTATGGAAAGATCCCATAATTGCTCTCACTTTTCGAGTCACAATGCCCACAAAGTACTAGGGACGGAAAGCTGTCTCAAATGACGTCTCTCAATAGCAATAAAATCCTAAACTCTGACTGGAACATATACCTCAGCGCTAGGTTGAAGAGGTTTATATCGATAAAGAATATGATTGTATCGAGTGAAATTAGTACAGATTCGGAATATGAAATGATTTGGGAGAAAGCGTGAAAAGTGGCTCAAACATGGTCACTGGGAGCAGCATTAGTGGCGTAACATCTGCGAGAAAACTTGGAGGTGGACGGGAAGTTTAACTGTAATTGAATTTCGATACGACAAATCTGAATTCTGAAGATGTGTTACATACAGTGATCTCTATATTGTATAGATATCAATGGTTACATAGTAAGGCGGAGGCAGTATATATCGAAGCGGTTCGTGTCGAGGCGATAGTATCGAACAAGCGAATGTCGGGACGGGAAGCAGCGGTTGATTCGAATAGTGATTAGTGTGTGAAACGGCAGCTGCTTATAATAATGATTACTGTGTGAAGTGTAGTGCCGTGTAATGTCTAGTGCAATCAGTGGTGTACACAGCGACAGGATTGCAGGAGGATGACAAGGACGAGCAACAAAATACGCATTAAGGTAAGTACGTAAGCTTGGTTAAAGTGCAGTATATGCGGCAGCGGCTAGCCGTCGCGTTCGCTAGGTTAGGGACGGCAGAGCAGCCAATCAGGAGTCGAGTTATGGCGGCAAATGAGATTGAGTGTTTCATCACACGTAAATTTGGCGTCAATTTCGAAGTTTATTCGAGGATATCGGTGCGCCGTATGTGTGATTGTAATTGATTTTCCATGTATAAGAGATTTTTCAGATAATTGTCGTATTACGGACATAAGTGACCTATTATTAATACATCACAGCAGTCAAACATGTTTTATCTATTTTATGACCAGTACGAAACAGTGATCATTTTAAGTGAAAGGTGTTTTTTTTTTGTAGTATGTGAGGGCGCGTAGCGCCCGAATCTTAGGTTCAAAAATACTCAATCTATTTACAGTTGTACGCTCGATATATATATATATCATTTCAGTCCGAGCTACCTCGATTGCAAGCATTTGTGGAAATTATCGCAATTACTTTTACTGGCTGGACAAGGGTACATAAAAGAACCTGTCAACCATAGAGCAGGTATAGCATGTTTTATTTTTTTTATGATATGTTCGAAACAGTGATCAAGTGACATCCATACTGATAGCAACTGTAACTTGTAGATCGTCAAAAATTTTTGCATACACCGCTTCGATTTGTAACGCTCATTCTTATTGGCCGCGGCACCGCGACTCCTGATTGGCTGCTCTGCCGTTCCTAAACTACAGAGCGCGACGGCTAGCCGCTGCCGCATAAACTTCACTTTTACCCGTAAGCTTCGTATGTGAACAAGCGAATGGGATTATAGATTAAGATTTTGTTTTTAAAAAGTGATCTGTAGCTTCTCTATGATGGTAAGGTATAGGTTAACAGAGTTTATTTTATTTTTATATATTTATTTACTGTATGTGTGCACCAAAGCCGCGAGTTTTTGGACAACATTCTGTTGTGGTAAACTGTAATTTACGACGTGGTTAAATTTTACTTACCTATCGGCAAAGTAAATTGCTAATGTTGGCAACAAAATATTCGCTTTACGAGGATAATTAATTTACTAACCGGACAAGGAAACATACAAGTACCTGTCAACCTTAGAGTAGGAACAGCGTTAATTATTTATTTCGCGATCTGCACGAAGAATTATTCCCAGTAATTTCCTAGGACCCGTGTACATCGAAGGAAACGGCATTGCGATCGACATATATCTGTGGCGGACCGGAGTGTTAACAGTCAACTGCATGGAAAACAAATATTTTCAAAGATAGATCTGGTCAGAGCTTACCATCACATCCCTGTACATCCAGACGATGTACCTAAGACAGCAGTGATAACTCCATTTTGTTTGTTTGAATTTTTACGGCTTCCATTTGGACTCCGAAACGCGGCTCAAACTTTTCAAAGATATATCGACAATATACTGAGAGACCTTGATTTTGTGTACTGTTATATAGATGACATTATAGTAGCATCACAAGATGAAGAAGAGCACAAGAAGCATCTTCAATTGCTTTTCGAACGCCTCAGTAAGTTCAACATCAGAATCAATCTGAATAAATGCATTTTCAGTTCAACGGAAGTACCTTTTCTGGGATATATGGTAGCTGCAGAATTAATCAGACCACTACCAGAGCGAGTACAAACAATTATTGACTATCCGCTGCCTACAACAATGAAAGAACTACGCCGAATTCTTGGCCTCATTAATTTTTACCGAAGAGCACTACCAAATACACCGACCACAAGCCACTTACCTTCATGTTCAAGCAACGTCCAGACAAAGCTTCTCCACGTCAGATCCGACACATTAGTTTCATTGGAGAGTTCACCACAGACATACGTTACACTACGGGTAAGGAGAACATCGCAGCTGACCCCTGTTCACGAATTGCTTCAATCACTATACCTCCAACTGTTACCTTGGAACAAATTGCAGAAAGCCAACAATGTGACGAAGAGCTTCCACACATTAAGAATACGGCATCCCTTGAACTTCAAACAATAATGTTGCCAAATGGTAGAGAACTTGTTTGTGACATGTCTGAAGATATGATTCGCCCATACGTACCCCAACAACTACGACAGGCAATTTTCAACTCACTACACAGTCTAGCTCATCCTGGTGTCCAAGCAAGCATTCATTTAGTGAGAAAACACTCCATTTGGCCATCACTAAAAAGGACATGAAGACCTGGACTTCAACATGTATTCCTTGCCAAAGAAGTAAAGTCTGGCGACACACCAATAGTGCAGTGGGACATTATCAACCAACGACAGCAAGATTCAGTCACATTAACATAGATATTGTTGGACCCCTACCTCCATCACAGGGATATCGCTATTTACTAACAATCATTGATCGTTTCTCTCAATGGCCAGAAGCAGTTCCATTAGCTGGCATCGCAGCAGAAACAATTTCATTTGCCATCATCTCAACATGGATATCTCGTTTTGGTGTGCCTCAAATCATAACTACTGATCGCGGAAGGCAGTTTGAGTGTCAACTTTTCAAATGTCTCACAAGCACACTGGGCATTGTCCACATTAAAACTACAGCATATCATCCTGCAGCAAATGGAAAAATTGAACGCTGGCACCGTCAGTTAAAAATCTGCTTTAAAAGCACAAATGTCTGATGATTGGGTTTCGAAGCTTCCTCTGGTCTTATTAGGACTTCGCTCCTACATAATTCCGCAAGTCAATACCTCAACAGTGGAAATGACTTATGGTTCAGCAATTAGGTTACCAGGAGCATTTCTCAATAAACAGAAATTAGTAACTGACATCCCAACTTTTGTCTTCAAATTGAAGGAACAGATGAGAAGCCTAAGACCAGTTCCAGAAAAACATCACGTCCACAAAAAGATCTTTATTCACCCTCAATTGATGACAAGCAAGTTTGTTTTTGTGCGACATGATTCTATCCGAACACCGCTTCAACCAATATATGACGGGCCATATCCAGTCTTGTCTCGCAGTGACAAGCACTTTGAGGTGGAGATGCCAACAGGAAAACAAACTATTAACATTGACAGATTGAAACCTGCCTTTCTTCTGACAGACTTTTCATCGAATAACATGGAAGACACATCAAGAGAAACCATTCCGGACATTCCATCCCAAAGACTATCAACCTTCAGAAGACAACAGACAGCAATCAACCCAGTGCACCTTCTCCACGGGTCACCAGATCAGGTCGACATGTCGCTTTCCCTCGAAAATACATGGACGCTGTCACAGCGGAGGGAGTGTGTGGCGGGCCCGAGTGTTAAGCTATGTAAATTATATCTCTGAACTTCATTCAATTTTTATTACTTCAAATGTTTTTAATTCGTTTTCTGTTCGTGTTTCTTGTCTGCAGTGTTTTGAGTGACAATTAAAAGTTATAAACACACCCTTTCTCTCATTTTTATGAACCTTGTACATAAACGATAACCATATATCGAACGCTCGACTCTCGCTTCGCCAACAGTGACGGAAAACGGACTTGGCGGAACAGCTGATTTATATGGCTAATTACGATGTTTTTTGACATGAAGATTTTATGAAATTTTTGCTTATCTGAAGACTGGGGTATCACCTGTTAGATCTGATCCGTGGCACTGGCATGTTGTCATGTACACGCGTATTTGTAGGTGGCGTGAGTAATTATGTTGTGGCTGAATTGTAGACGATGGTATGACATGGATGGTGTAATCTGTTGTAATATGTAATTTACGAGGATAACCACAGATTATTTATTAGGTACAATAAGTAAGTATTAAGATACTATCCCGTATAAGTGTTTTCCGAGATTGTGACGGGTGGCATCCCTGTCTTCAGTTATGCAAATATTTCGATAATTTCAAGAATAATTGCAATCAAAAAACCTCGGCCTAAAATGATATACATCGAACGTACAACTGTAAATCGATTGATTGTTTCTTAACCGGAGATTGGAGCGCTACGCGCACTCACGTACTAGCAAAAAAAGTTTTTGTTTAACCTATATCTAATCTAACTTCCACTTTAAAAAATAGTTATCTGTAACGTAGCCTTATGAAGGTTAGATATAGGTCAAACAAGAAGTTCTTTTCTAGTACATCTCCGGTTCTGAAACACTAAATCGATTTACAGTTGCACGTTGGATATATAGCATTCTTGGAAATTACCGATATTTCTTTCGGTATTTCAAATGGCAACAACATATTGAGTCGGAAAGTACAATAAAATATCACAAATTCAATGCAATCAAAAATATAATTTAAATCAACCACTTCGCGTTTGTCGTACTGAATGTGGAGCAAGAATTGGACATTCGATATCAATGCAGTTTCCTTCGATGAAGACGGGTCCTAGGAAATTACCTATTCCATATCATTCTATGTGATCGAGTTTGCAAAGAGCATTCAAAAGTCGTTACCAACATCAGCACACTACATGGTCGGGACGGTATGTAAACTTTTACCTTACGAGGATAACCACAGATTATTTATTATTTAAAATATGTAAGTATTAAGATATAATCCGATGGCACAGTGATAATTATTTTTACGCGAAACAATTATAGCAATACACTAAGGTTCCTGCCTAACCACATCCTGTAAAATCATGACATATTCGTAAAAAGTATGTTCGATAAAAATCGTTTCGGCGATATGAACGGCTTCGATATATCGAAGCGACATATATTGTTTGGATGCCGCCGCCATGCTATGTATCGTATGTTCGAAATTACCGCAAAGTTTAGTCACTTGTATTTTGTGAATCAATTTTAATGACTCACCCAGGGAGAGCAGCGTGTGAGACAGCTCTGCGGCGAGCATCTTGCCGTCCTCGGCCTTGTCGTACAGCTTGAGGCACTCCAGGAAGTCCTCGTAGCACCCCACCTCCTTCTCCTTCTTCACCTGCGAGTAGATGGGCAAGAAGTCTTCGATCTTCAGCTTCTTCTCGTCTGCACAACATAACACAAACCACCTGCTCTTACTGCTGCCTGTTGTATTTATCCATGCGTCCACCTTTACATATTCACAAAGAGTCTGTCGTCACGAGTAACTTAACAACTTTAACAGTACGAAGAAGGAAAAAAAAAAAAAAAAATCGCTATGGCGTGTTTATGGCCCACTTAAGTTATTCCAGTAGTTCTATGGTTTTTTGCAAACTTTTCGGACAAAAATAATAAAATATAAATAATAAAAAATTATAGACAATACCATTACGACTCTAACAGTATACAGAATCAATGGACCATACTACCGCAGTCTAACACATACAGTCGCGAAACTCACTGCTGTGAAAGTTCATGAGAAAGCTGACACAATGAATTAAAATTTGTGATGCGGCCGGGAATCGAACCTCCATGCTTACTAGGCAGACGTCTTCCCGGCCGCATCACAAATTTTATTTCATTGCTTCACCTTTATCATTAATGTCTTGGGGATTTTCGAGACGAAAAACCGTCTTAGGATTTCTAAATTTATATTTAAATTGCTGTGAAAGTTGTTACCAACTGACAGTTGCAACGACACTAGTGCTCCTACTGGCCAGCAAGCCGCCGAAAGAGTGATGTTTGTTTATAATTATTTGTGAACGTAATTAACATAATAGTATAATTCGTGTTACAAGCATTACTAAAATGTCAAGAGACAGACACATTGTGGAAATTAATAGTGGCGTAACTATGGGGGGGGGGGATGAGGGGCATAGAACCCTCCCCCCAGACCCCGAAAAGAAGGGAAAAAAAGAAAGAAATCGTATAACAGCAATCTGGTAAAGGTAAAGATTGGATGTTAATGTTTGTTAAGCTTATGGGACTTAACTACGGGGTCATCAGTCCCTAAACTTACAAACTACTTATCAACTACCTTATACTAAGGACGGCACAAATATCCATGCCCGTTTTTCTTTCAATAACAGTTGTGGTGGCTGATTTAGTATGTTAAATACTGTAGTTACTGCGTTCTATATTGGTTTCCTACGTTCCACTATCACCGATTTTACTGGAATTGTAGTGAAGAAACGTCAACGTTCTTGAGTCTCCCAAAGGGCAGGTCTTCTGCTGTTTCCTAGCAATTTTTATATTTTGAACAGTAAGTGAAATAATTCAGTAAAAGCCTATAGGTTAAAAAATATCAGTAAATAAACTGTGATGCAATGTCTTGTTTCGTATCTTGTCTGAGATCTTAGGAAACCCAAGAAAGACAAAGGTAGAGCTATTTTATTGCCTATTTTATGCCATACGTTCCCTAATTTAAAAATTATGTTAAAATCAATTTAAATTATTCTATTCGCACTCATCCAATATCGTATTCAGAAATATAGCTTGCCGGCCGCTTGGAACGCTGCTGTCGCAGTGTATAACAAAAGTCTGTGGCAGTCACCCCGTTTACATGGGCTCCCAAAACCGGATTTCGCAAACCCATTTCCCAAATCCGCTTTTGGTTAGTCATCTAACCACTCCGAAATCGATACTGGAAATCCACTTCTGTAAAACGGTTTCCAGTTCCACAATCGATTTTCGTGCCCATGTAAAGGCAACTGTTTTTGAAGCGTTTTTGGCTTGTCAGATTGTGTTTTCTCATTAAGAATTTTCGGCACATTTCGACAGAGTGATATTTTCTAATGTGAAATAAAAGTATAAATATTACGTCAGCATGAATCTGAGTATTTAAAGTAAAGAAAAATAGCGATTGTGCTGACTAAATCAGGAACTGAATCAGCTGTTTTGCATCTACATCTACAACCATACTCCACAAGCCACCTGACGGTGTGTGGCGGAGGGTTTCTTGAGTACCACTACCGATTTTCCCTCCCATTCCAGTCACGTATTGCTCGCGGAAAGAAGGACTGTCGGTATGCCTCTGTGTGGCCTCTAATCTCTCTGATTTTATCCTCCCGATCTCTTCGCGAAATATACGTAGGAGGGAGCAATATACTGCTAGACTCCTCAGTAAAGGTAAGTTCTCGAAACTTCGACAGAAGCCCGTACTGAGCGATAGAGCGTCTCTCCTGCAGAGTCTTCCACTGGAGTTTAGCGATCATCTCCGTAACGCTTTCACGATTACCAAATGATCCTGTAACGAAGCGCGCTGCTCTCCGTTGGATCTTCTCCACCTCCTCTATCAATCCCACCGGGTACGGATCCCACACCGGTAGGCATATTCAAGCTGTGGGCGAACAAGTGTACTGTAACCTACTTCCTTTGTTTTCGAACTGCATTTCCTTAGGATTCTTTCAATGAATCTAAGTCTGGCATCTGCTTTACCGACGACTGATTTTATATGGTCGTTCCATTTTAAATCCCTCCTAATGACTACTCCCAGATAATTTATGGAATTAACTGCTTCCTGTGGTGTCGCACAAGTACAAAGTGCGCGCCACCTACTTTCGCCGCGCGCCGCCATGCACGCACGGCGCGGCGTTCTTACAACGACAGCCACAAGCGCCCTCTGCTGCAACTCTGCTCGTGGCCACCACTGAACGACATCGTTCACTTGGAACTGAGATAGCAACCAGCGAACACTTCGGAATCTGATAGGCACCAGTGAAGACTTTGCTATCAGTTAGGCACTAGGCAGGACTCTAGCTCAACTATGTATCAACATTCTGCAGTACTATGTAAAAGTTAAGTATTGTATAAATTCTGTGCAATATATATCTCATTCTAATTTACTCTAGTGTTTCTAGTTCTGGCTGCTCCCCTCCGTACCTGCACTAGCGTGCTATCTTTATTTCTGTGTCGGTCTCATTCCACTCGGCCACCGACACCTACGACGGAAACGAGACACAAAAGCGGCGACGAGGCTGGGACCCAAAAGTGGCGACGAGGATGGGATACAAAAGTGGCGACGAGGAGTGATAGAAGAACCGTGGACCAGCCCGTTTGCAGCAGCCAGACAGCAGCAGTCGTTGCACGCAGAAATTGTTCCCGCCCACCCACCCTTATTATAAGAATCTTGGGGGAAGGTATTCTGTTACGTGTTTTGTGGACTTTTTTGTTGCAGTGCATCCTCATTTACGTTGCATTTGTATTTTGTTATAATTTACTTGTATGCGCGGCGCCTAATCGGTCAGCATGGCCACTACCCCGAACCCAAACTTATGGAAATTATTCAGTTACAGACGGCGCAAATAATACAACTCCTGCAGGCTGTGGCCCAGCTCACAGCGCAAGCAGCTAACCAACAACAACAGCCGCCGCTTCAGCAGCCCACACCTGCCGCCGCAACGCTTCCTACGTTTCGCCAGTACAACGAAGTGAGGAAGAATGGAGTGACTACTTCGCACAATTTCAAGAACTCGTCGCGGCTCATCAAATTACAGGTCAGAAAGTGAAGCATCTGCTATTATCTGTGGTGGGCACCAACACCTTCGTGTTACTGAAAAAAAACTTTTCCCCGACGTATCTCCTCGTGATGTAGACTTTGAACAAATAGTAGAGGCACTAAATGCTCATTATGAGAGAAAAGTTCTTGTAGCCGCTGCACGATACCGATTTTTCAGACTTAAAAAATTACCGCAGCAGTCACACCAAGAATGGATCACGGAATTGAAGGGCTTAACCCGCAAATGTAAATTTACTTGCTCTTGTGGACTTTCGTATAGTGACGTGATGTTGAGGGATGCGATTATGCAGAACATTCAGGACCCCAGAATTAGGGCAGCAATTCTAAAACAGTCTGACCCCTCATTAGACAGTGTACTGCAGCTTATAGAAGCGCATGATACTTTTGACTTAGCAGATGTAGAAATGCAAAGCCACAGTGTTAACTCAGTGCGCCGCAACGGACGATTTCCTAGCTGTAGTTCTCAGTGTAGTCCTAGTGATTCTTATTTCTCTATCGGCCGTGCTGAACAGACAGTTAACAGTAGCCAGTGTAAAAGTGCGACACAAAGGTCGCCCCGTCGTGTTAGAAACAGTGATTTGAATAACGGGCGCCAACGCTCATTTCAGAAAAATGTACGTAAATCTTGCCCCCAGTGTGTGTCTCGCCACAAGCGTGCTCATTGCCCTAGTCGCAACGCAACCTGTTATCAATGTGGCAAATCAGGACATGTACAGTCTGTGTATATGCAAATTAAAAACTCAAAGAACGGTACCGTTAGAAACAGTGCTTCGCAGAGTGCGAGAACAGTTCATTCTGTAAATGTTATACGGGCTGTGGAATTGAACAGTGCTTTCCTTGGATCTCAATTGCAAGAAAGTAGTTCTGCGCCTATGGCAAAACTATATAGTGCACCACGTAGCAAGCGCCGACGAGCGCGTAAAACAGTGCAACGGAAAAGGGTTCGGGACAAGCAAAGTGACAATGTACAGTGCAATCCTGTAGTGAACCTAGTGCCTTCTGCAACTGCTCCATGTAATAGTGCCCAGTACTGTGTAGCTAGTGACAGTAGACATCAAGTAGCTACTCAAAAGTGTAGTGCAGTAGTTAGTAAATCTGGAGTAGCTTCGCATGCTTGCGCGGACGCCGATCCGGCGGTAGTGCCATCTAGTGACAATGTTGTTAATCCGCTGCGTGCCGAGTCTGCGCCGCTTACTTCACTACGCGGCCCGCGCAAGCGCAGTAAACAAACCGTAGCAGACGTTGCCCACATTCGCGCACCTGTCGAGCGCCGCAAGCAAAAACTGTTTGTGACTCTCTTCATAGAAAATAAGACGGTGCAATTTCAGCTTGATACTGTTTCCGCTGTCACATTAATAAATAAAGATACTTATGAACTTCTGGGTTCGCCAAAATTGTCGCCGTCACAGCAAGTGTTAACAGCTTATACAGGTCAAAATATTCCCGTGCTAGGAACGTGTAGCCTGCCCGCCTCTTTTCAAGGTGTAACAAAAACAGTTGCTTTTGTAGTTCTTCAGGCCAAATCGACACAGAACATTTTTGGACTAGATGCTTTTGACTCGTTTGGTTTATCAATTCAAAGAGATGTGCTTCAAATTTCGTCAATAGTGCCTCAGGATAAAATCAACGCATTGTGTGAAAAATATAGTGACTTGTTTTCGCCGGAACTAGGTTGTGCAAAAGACTTCGTGGCACATGTGACTTTAAAAGAATCTGCAGTACCAAAATTTCGTAAAGCTAGACCAGTGCCTATTGCGATGCGTGATACAGTTGCCGAAGAACTTAAACGTTGGCAAGATAGTGGGGTGATTTCTCCTGTTTCTGCGAGTCAGTGGGCCTCGCCTATAGTAATTATACCCAAGCCGTCAGGAAAACTTCGTCTCTGTGCGGACTTCAAATCAACAGTGAACAGTCAAACAATTGTAGACACTTATCCCCTGCCCAGACCTGACGAACTAATGGACAAATTAGGACAGTCTCGTTTCTTTTCTAAGATTGATTTAGCAGAGCATACTTACAGATTCCACTTGATGACGAGTCCAAAAAGTTTTTCGTCATTAATACTCACATGGGCCTTTTTCAATTTCAACGCCTACCCTTTGGCAGTTCTTCCGCCCCCGCTATTTTTCAGCGTTTTTTGGAACAGCTGACAGTTTCTGTACCGTGTTGTTCGAACTATTTAGATGATATTGTGGTATCCGGACGTACAGTTGAAGAACATTTAGCAAACCTGGAGTGCCTTTTCAATGTTTTGACTGCAGCAGGTCTACGTTGCAATAAAGCAAAGTGTTCGTTTTTTCAAACTGAAATAGAGTACCTAGGCCATGTGATTAATGCCCAAGGAATACATCCCTTACAGTCACATCTTCGAGCAATCAAAGACTTGCCTCCTCCTAAGAATGTGCACGAATTGCAAGCAGTAATGGGAAAGCTGAACTATTATATCAGGTTTATTCCCAATGCGTCTCAGATTGCAGCTCCACTGCATCGCTTACGTAGGAAAAATGTTCCTTTTGTGTGGTCCAAAGATTGCCAGGTTGCCTTTGACAAATTAAAGTCATCAATACTCAGTGATGCATGTTTGATTCCCTTTGACCCACAGAAGCCTGTAGTGCTAGCAGTCGATGCCTCATCGTACGGTCTGGGCGCAGTAATCTCACATCGTATTGGTTCTCACGATCGTCCTATTGCCTTTGCATCCAAGCTACTGACGCCAACGCAACAGAATTACAGTCAGATAGAGAAGGAGGCCTTAGCAATCATTTACGGCGTCACAAAGTTTCATCATTATCTCTATGGCAGAAAATTCTATTTGTTGACAGACCACAAGCCTCTCACGTCGTTGTTCTCACCCACAAAGCCAATTCCGCCATGTACGGCACAAAAGCTTCAGAGATGGTCCTTGATATTGTCTAATTATCAGTATGAGATTTTGTACCGACCTACCACTAAACACGCCAACGCGGACACACTTTCCCGATTTCCGGTTGGCCAGGATGTGTCGTTTGATTCTTCAGAAATGGCATGTTGTCAGATAGACTCCAGAGATGCTTCCGCTGTCGCAGACTTTCCTTTAAACTCTCGTCGGGTTGCACAGGAAACAGCTGCGGATGCAGACCTAAGTGTGGTAGCACGTTTGGTTCGCTCAGGGTGGCCTGCCAGAGCCAAAGACATTGATCGGCCTCTGGTTCGATGTTATTTTGCACAACGTCATGCATTATCTTTAAGTCAGGGTGTACTGTTGTTACATACGGACAACGACCAAACAAGAGTGATTGTTCCTCGTTCCCCGCAACGAGAAGTGTTACGCCTCCTGCATCAAGGACATTGGGTTATTGTTAGGACAAAGAAATTGGCCAGACGTCATTGTAGCTGGGTTGGTATGGACGCTCAGATAGAGCGCATGACGTCACAGTGTACTGTTTGTGCGGAGCATCAGGCGGCTCCTCCGCAACGTTTCTCAGACTGGCCACGCCCCAGGGGACCGTGGCAACGTTTACACATTGACTTTGCCGGACCTTTCTGGAATACGCGCTGGTTAATTGTAGACGCTTTCAGCAAGTTTCCTTTTGTGATTGCCATGAACTCAACGACAGCTTCTAGTACAATCAGTGCCTTAACATCAGTGTTTTGAATCGAAGGCTTGCCTGAAACTATCGTCAGTGACAATGGACCTCAGTTTGTTAGTGCGGAATTTCAACAGTTTTGTCGTGTGAATGGCATTCAGCATATCACCACCGCACCTTTTCACCCTCAGTCCAATGGTGAAGCAGAACGTTTCGTTCGAACATTCAAATCTCACATGGAGAAGATGAAAGGTCAGCACTCCAGGCAGCGAGCTCTTCAAATTTTCCTGTCTACGTATCGGTGCATGCCACGTGACGGCCCGTCTCCTGCCGAGCTGCTACACGGCCGCCGTCACCGCACTCTCCTTCACCTGCTGCAGCCTCCCACGCACCGAGTCGGTTCGTATGGCGCTACGCGTTTTCAGGTTTCCACGCCGGTGCTGTACAGGGTGTTTGCTGGAAACAAGAAGAAACTATGGATGCCGGGCATCATTCAGCGCGTGCTCGGTCGCAATATGTATGTTGTACGTTCTTCCACAGGGTCGGAGCTGCGGCGCCACGCAAACCAATTGCGCCTGCATAGGCCGCGCGATCCTGTCTCGGGTTTCTTGATTCCAGACCCAGTTCACCGCCAGGGAGCACAACCACATCGTTCGTCCCCGGACTACGAGATCCCTATGGACGTCGATGCACCTCCGACGAAGTCGCCGCCGCCGCTGTCGCCGCCGCAGATGACAGCGTCACCGAGAGGGACTCCGGGACCGTGCGGGCCCCCCCCCCCCCAGCTTGGGCCACGCACCTCAGAAGAAGATGACCTGCTCCCTCTGGGCGGGGGCGGGCGCCCTTCCGCTGGTTTTCGCGGGTTTTCCGGCGGATCGCAAGGTGTATACCGGGGCGCGGACGGCGTCTCGATCTCAGCCTCAGCTACGACGCCCGTCCCACCAGTAACGCCCCCGCCCAGGCCCTCCTCCCAGTGCCGTCGCCGTGGCCCTCAGCCCTACGCCACGACGGCGCGGCGGTTTGGGGGGGAGGGGTGTGGTGTCGCACAAGTACAAAGTGCGCGCCACCTACTTTCGCCGCGCGCCGCCATGCACGCACGGCGCGGCGTTCTTACGACGACAGCCACGAACGCCCTCTGCTGCAACTCCGCTCGTGGCCACCACTGAACGACATCGTTCACTTGGAACTGAGATAGCAACCAGCGAACACTTCGGAATCTGATAGGCACCAGTGAAGACTTTGCTATCAGTTAGGCACTAGGCAGGACTCTAGCTCAACTATGTATCAACATTCTGCAGTACTATGTAAAAGTTAAGTATTGTATAAATTCTGTGCAATATATATCTCATTCTAATTTACTCTAGTGTTTCTAGTTCTGGCTGCTCCCCTCCGTACCTGCACCAGCGTGCTATCTTTATTTCTGTGTCGGTCTCATTCCACTCGGCCACCGACACCTACGACGGAAACGAGACACAAAAGCGGCGACGAGGCTGGGACACAAAACTTCCAGTTGCTGACCTGCTATAGTGTAGCTAAATGATAAAGGATCTTTCTTTCTGTGTATTCGCAGCACATTACCCTTGTCTACATTGAGCTTTAATTGCCATTTCCTGCACCATGCGTCAATTCGATGCAGATCCTTCTGCATCTCAATACAATTTTCCATTGTTACAACCTGTCTATATACTACCGCATCATCCGCAAAAGCCTCAGTGAAATTCCGATGTTATCCGCAAGGTCATTTATATATATCGTGAACAGCAACGGACCCAGGACACTCCCCTGTGGCACACCTGACATAACTCCTACTTCGGAAGACTTCTCTCCATTGAGAATGACCTGCTGCTTTCTGTTATCTAGGAATTCCTCAATCCAATCACACAATTGGTCTGATAGACCATATGCTCTTACTTTGTTCATTAAACGTTTGTGGGAAACTGTATCAAACGCCTTGCGGAGGTCGAGAAACACAGCATCTACCTGAGAACCCGTGTCTATGGCCCTCAGAGTCTCGTGGACGAATAGCGCGAGCTGGGTTTCACACGAACGCCTTTTTCGAAACCCATGCTGATTCCTACAGAGCAGATTCCTAGTCTCGAGAAATGTCATTATATTCGAACATAATACATGTTCCAAAATTTCAGTAGCCATATTAAGTGGGCTAGGAAATCCGATCCAGGCTGTGACATGTAAACACCACAGTGAAAATCGGTTTTCGTCTTCCACAATATGTGTTGCATGTAAACGTAGTGAGTGTCGTGGCCATGCTACTGTGATAACCTCTATGCACTCAACGCGTAATATTCTCTCTGACGGTATTAATTGATATTTGAGTTTAGCTTTGACAAACATACACTTCTTTTGAACTTTTACTCTTTACACTATTCTTGTAACATCTCTCTCATATTTTCATTATCTTTTTCCGTTAAAGTGTTATCACCTGTCGTCTTGTCGTGGTAGTTTGTCATTTTTTCCCGTTACTGGTTTACGTAAAATAAAGTGAGTGTCAAATCGCCGTTATTTTTGTAAACATCTATGAAACTGTGCGAGTTGGAAACAACATCAGAACAAATTTGTTGATAATTTTCTCCTCTACAAGTTCGTTTATTCAAATTTTTGTGTGCGATAAACGGTTAAGCCGTTATTTTCTTTAAATTTAGAGCTGTCGAAAGGCGATAGCAAAGACTCACTTTTAGTGTTACTAACGTAACGTAAAGTGAGCAAATAAAATAAAATAATAAAAACAGAATTACGTACATTACAACACTACCTTCACATCAGCTGCTCGCTCACTTGGAATGTGGGGTTTACACAGATATCACTTTCTTGTATTGAAATTGTATGTTGTTATGCACATTGGTCATATGTAAACCTACCCATTGTGCAACAGTATCTCGTTACCGCAGATAGAGTATTATAATGTAATAAGATTTGCATACTATTGTAAACATAATACTGAATTTGTATACTGTTACACTCATTGTTCATTTTGAAGCAAAATCTATGAAAATTTGTGTTTGACTTCACAGAAAAAAAGTGTTTGTTTTTAGAAATTCAGTCGCTAAGGGGGAGAAATAAATTCTTCGATAATGAAATATTTACATACTTATCATTGCTTTATTAATTTATTTTTCCGTCATACTACGTCAAACATTATTCAATGTTAATACTTAAGGAAATTGCGACATTAGCTGCTATTTGGCATCCTACATCTACGTACTTACTTCGCAATCCACCGTAAGGTGCGTGGCAGAGGGTACACTGTACCATTACTAGGCATTTCCTTTCTTATTCTACTCCCAAATAGGAGATAAAAAATGCCTATATGCCTCCGTACGAGCCCTAATTTCTCTTATCTTGTCTTTGTGATCATTACGCGAAATGTAAGTAGGCGGCAGCAAGATCTTACTACACTCAGCTTCAAATTCCGGCTCTCTAAATTTCCTCAACAGAAATTACGTAGTCTTTCCTCCAGCGATCCCCAATTGAGATCCCTGAGCATTTCTGTGACACTCGCGCATTGTTCGAACCTACCAGTAACAAACCTAGCTGCTCGCCTCTGAGCTGCTTCTCTTCTTTAAACTGATCTGCTGCGGGTCCCGAACACTTGAGCAATACTCAAGGCGTGGTCGTACAAGCGTTTTATACGCGGTCTCCTATACAGATGACGTACATCGTCCCAAAATTCTCCCAATAATCCGAAGTCAGCTGTCGGCCTTACTCGCAACTGTCCTTACATGTTCGTTCCATTTCATACCGCTCTGCAATGTTAACGCCTAGATATGTGAACGACGCGACTGCATCAAAAATCTCACTACTAATGTTGTATTCGTATATTATGGGATTGTTTTTCCTACTCATGTGCATCACCTTACATTTTTCTACATTGAGAGCTAGCTGCCATTCTTCGCAGCAACTAGAAATTTTGTCTAAATCATCCTGTATGCTATTACAGACAATTAATGACGACACCCTCCCACACACCACAGCATCAATAGCAAACAGCCGCAAATTACAAGTTACTCTGTCCATCAGATCATTTATATAGACTGAAAATAATAGCGGTCCTATCACACACCCCTGGGGCATGCCTGACGATACGCATTGAAATCAACGGGATATTTGAAAATTTTTGCCCAGTCGGGATTCGAACCCGGGTTTCTGCTTATTAGACAGCCACAGAGATGACTAGGCCACTTGCTTACTTTGCCACTAGTGACACAGTGATGACTTCACTAGCACGCCTTCCGTCCGGCGCTTATTCTCAACTTACCGACGCACTACTTGATGATGCATTGGCCCTGTCCACTGTCAGTCAGTATTCGTGACTCTTCGCCTATTCCCGGAAAACTCCTGATGTGCATCAGCACTGAAGAAAGGTTCATAGGCCGTCATCGCCTTAATTACATAAATTACTAGCTGTAAACCCGGCGCTGCCCGGGTGTTTATTTATCCTAGACTCGCGTAGTCCACATCCCCTTCCCCCTCTCTCTGCATCCATCTCTTTCTCTCCCATCTCTCAGTTCGTTTCCACCTTTCCCTCTCTCGGCAAAGTTTTCTGCAAGGTACCCTCTGTCATGTACCGTACAAACATTTATGTACCCAGTGGCCTTCCTCTTGGTTTAAAGGTCATGGGTGCAAAAATTCATAAAGATTGGAGCAAAGCTATGCATTTTGCAAAATTCCGTAAGTTAAGTACCCTCCACCATCCACCAAATTTTGTGCGCCCTGTCGACCAAGGTTTTAATCACCCCTCTTTTTTTTTTTTATAGGGTGATGGTTGGAGTCTTTATGCAGGTAACGATCTGTATGTTAGCCTTCCTGCACACCATGCGGCCCAACGTTGTCTCCTCGCTTGATCACGGACACATCTTTAAAATTAAGATGACCATTCAGCTCTCTCTCCATTGTAAACTGGATCCTGGGGTTGATGCTGTTAAGATGTATCAAGGAAGCATCTAATTCCTCTTCGCCGTGTGGCCATACTACGAAGGTATCTTCGACATAAAGATACCACTTGGCTTTTTTTTTTTTTTTTTTTTTTTTTTTTTTTTTTTTTTTAATCTTATGGGACTTAACTACTGGGTCATCAGTCCCTAAATTTACAAACTACTTACGAACTAGGACGGCACAAATATCCATGCCCGAGGGGGGATTCGAACCCCCGACCGTAGTGGCCGTGCAGACCGTGACTGGAGCGCCTCAGTCTCCTCGGCCACCGCGGCCGGCAAGATACCACTTGGCTGATTTTTTTACTAGGAGTCTGCATCGCCTGTTGTTCAAAAGACTCCATGAATAAATTGGCCATCACTGGACTTAAAAGGGCTGCCCATAGCCACCCCATCAATCTGCTCATAAATTTTTTGTTATACTGAAAATAAGTAGTGGTGAGACAGTGTCTAAACAAAGTCACTATATCCGATGGAAAAACTTGCTCTCTGCATCAGATGACATCGTTTGCTGGGATCATGGTAAAAAGAGGATGCCATGATGTGTTATATGAGCAGAGTTTTATATAAACAAGTTTTTAATTCCCTGCCGTTAAAATTTCACAGGTAAGATACATATATCGTGTGAAAATGGCCGCACCATGCGAGTGTGTCTGCTGATGGTATACAGATGTCAGGTATGATGGAGGTCCCCGTTATTTCGACGCTCTCTGTCTCTTTCCGTTACATCCCGTATACCAAAGACAACCATTATTTTGGAGCAGAGTTTTTCAACATTTTAGAATATGCGACCCCCTTCCAAATAAAAATATCCCCCCCCCCGACACTCCCCCTCCCCCCTCACGAACCGTAACAAAACTATTATCTCAAAAGAAAAAAATTCAATCGTCTTTCTATTGCTTCAGCTTTTCAGTTGTTGGACGAAGTTTATTGTGTATTTTCGGAATGGAACACATCCTATTTTTACAAGATCTCCGACCTTTAGGATTGTTTCGGATTCAGGCAAGGCTCAGAATTATGCAGATTAAGAAAGGTCCCACTATACAGGGTTATTAAAAAAGAAATAACAGATTTCAAACATTTATTTCTTCCAAACAACAAAAGATAGAAACATGATTGCAACGTCAATGGATTAAGAAAAGTTTACAATTTAAACAGCGCAGGTAGAAGTTGCAATCATGGCCGCATTGGCGCTGTTGTTTGTTATTAGTTGTCTGTAGTGAGGTGGCGGCGACACCACAGGAGAAGTCATGTTGTGCGCTGCATTTGGCAAAAATAGAGTCCATTGCTGCAGTTCAGCGAGCATTTCCCGTCAATTTAATAAACAACCGCCGTGTCATAAGCAAATTTACGAGTGGCATCAAAATTCGTAGAAGATGGTTGCATCTGCAAAGGGAAAAGGGCAAGTCGTCCACGCACATCGAACGAGAATTTCGAGCGTATTCGTACACTTTACGAAAGGATCCCAAATCCACATCACGAGCTAGCAAAGAACCAACGGTATGGCGAGTTCTGAAACATAATCTGCACATGAAGCCATACAAACTGCAGTTATTGGAAACATTGCATCCTGACGACCACAACAAAAGATACGAATTTCGCATTAGCATGTTAGATGATACGGAACAAGACCATTTTGCTCAACTATTAATTTTTTCTCTAAACACGTTCGACGTTACTTGAATAACACCATTCCAGGACGTTGGATTGGAAGAGGAGGAGCAGAAGGTCAACTTTATCGCCGGTGCCTCCAGATCTCACTCCGTGTGATTTTTGTCTGTGGGGGTCACGTAAGAACCGTGTTTTTATCCCTCCTATGCCTGACACTCTTGAAGGTCTTCGACATCGAATTGTTGAAGCTGTGGATTCCATAACTAGAGACCAGCTGATTCGTGTGTGGCAAGAAATGAGCCACAGTTTTGACATTTGTCGTGTAACACACGGTGCTCATTTTGAATGCATAGCATAACTACTAATAATAAATTGTAAACTTTTCTCTTTCCATTAATGTTGTAATCATGTTTCTATCTTTTGTAGTTTGGACGAAATAAATGTTTGAAATATTATTACTTTTTGAATAACCCTGTATAGACAATTTGTAAACAAGGAGATTGTTTTTCGAGTTTTTCATAATTAATTATTGTATAAAGTGCTTTTACCTATTGACTGTTTCCTGAAAACAGTTTTCAGAATTCGCACTTATTCATCATCAACACAATGTATTGTAAAACAATCCATAATGAATGTTACACATGGAATCCTATAACTTTAACATTACACATGATATACTTAGGCATTCTGTGTTTCTGAACCCCTGGTTACATTATTCCTTCTGTGACGGCGATCCCTGGAGGAAGACTTTGCGACTCACCTTGTGGGTCGCAATGCGCAGGTTGAAAAACACTGTTTTAGATGATAGCAAGAGAAAAGTAACACGTCGATTGAAAAAATGTGTTTGAAGTCTCCAACCACCGATACAGCACAGCATCACATTTGCAGCAGCTATAGCTGGCGTCATATAAGAAGGCGCTTCCGCGCATATAGGCGGACCGACAGGGGAAGCGTGGAGGGGAGGAGCTACGGCCGAGCGACAACAGTGGATCTTGCAGGAGAAACACCGCGGCCAGCCACATGCGTAGAGAATGAACATTATTAGCTGTCACCGCGGCAATGGAGGGGGATGCGCAGAACGGCTCAAAACTGAGTCACCTTCGTATGTGACGCCAAGTATAGTTCCAATTTCTTCACTGGCGTCCATGGCAATCAGACGTGCTCGCTCGGTTACCGAAGCGCACAGATCTACTTCTGCCTACTGTTGTGAAATTCCTGGAAATTTAAAATCGAGGAAATATTCCCAGGGAATACTGCCGGCAATATTCCCAAAATTTGTAAATTCCCAGGTATTTATGATTAATTAGCCAGACAGCTCAATAGAACCTAATTAATAGTTTTAAGAAAAAATTATAATTAAATAAATTTCTTGGGCGTTTATAACTTTAAAAACGAAATTGCTCAAGTGAATGGGTCTATGTGGTAATTGTGTTGTTAAAACAAACACAAACAATCTTTGGATAGGTTTAGGTTTGTATGGATGTGGACTTAACCTCCTTGTTTGATATAAAATATTGAAAACCGAAAAATGTGTTTAAGTATTAAAGAATTAGCCTTAGAACTACCAAGTTTCGAAATTTAAGGCCGCGCGGGAGTAGCCGAGCGGGCTGGAGCGCCACGTTGCGGATCGCGCGGCCTCCCGCGTTGGAGGTTCCAATCCTTCCTCGGGCATGGATGTTTGTGTTGTCTTTAGAATAAGTTAGTTCATAAGTAGTTTGTAAGTTAGGGACTGATGACCCCGTAGTTAAGTCCCATAGACTATACAAACATTTGAACATTTGAAAAATTCTAAAACTGATAGCGATTTTTACAAAATAAATTTTTATAAGTCCTAATTCATCACAGGAGTTGAGGAGTCTTTGAATTCTGAAAGTGGAACACCTCTAGTCATTCATTTGGAAAAGTTAAAAAAATATTGCAGATGACGGCTGGTTGAGAATTGTGCTTCCTATTTGTAAGTTTACGTTTCATTCAGAGAAATGTGGGGTTTCAACATGCCGAAATATTGTAGGCCTAGCGAATATTTTAAATTGTTTTTTCCTCCAGACTTTTGATGTTCTGCATGTTATCTTGAATTTCGGGCATCCGCAGCCGTATGTTTTCATTTTGATATAAAATCCGCTTTGGCTGCAAAAACTTTTATTTAAAAAAGCACTACCGGTTTTGCGTCCTGTAGACGCATCATCAGGTGCTCTGCAATGTACATAAATAAAAGAGACTTACAAGGGCGTCTTTTGAAGTTAAGAGAAAAATATACAATAACATTGCTGACTGTAAAATAAAATTAAATTTTGATACTCTGCATGAACTTAGCAAGGATATCAATGCAAATAATGATACATCTTGGATTAAAATGTGTGAATTTACTTGGTTAACCTAGTTGTAATTTTCTTTGTTAATAAGTGTCAACACTTTCAAAATCTAAAAATTTTCATGAATTGCATTCTTCCCGGGCCGAAGAAATATTCCCGGCAATATTCTCATTCTTTAAGTTACTTCCCACTGGGAATATTTCCGGCCCACATCACTATGTCTGCCACTACACAAAGTTACGTTTTCTGCCAAAGGGGTGAAATGGCGGAAGTTGCCTTCGCCTATAACTTGGCCGTTGGAAGCAGTTTACGACCACGGGGTGGGATCCTCGGGACGCTGTATGTTGAGGGTGTTGAGTTACTTACTCTTCTTCTTGGTGCCGCCCATCTTCTCGACGATGGCCAGGGTGGGGTTGAGGTTGAGGGCGCGCAGGAGGTCTCCCAGGTAGATGGCGTCGACGGTGCCGCTGCCGTCGAAGTCGTAGACGGAGAAGGCGAAGTTCGCCCCTGCAACACACAACAGCGCGCGCTTACTATGAGCAGTCCAAGACACCGGCAAAGTGTACAGGATTCATCTTTATATATATTGAGGTTGTTGGAAATGTGATCAATAATTTTTCGGTGCTTAATTAATTATTCTTTGATGATGATGATGCTGTACTTATTCGTTGCTAATTTGTTATTCTGTGTCTTTTGTTACGTCTTGTAAAAAGTGTTGTAAATGTATTGCAGTTGCAAATATATACCATAAAAATCAGAATTTATCGTGAAAGATTTTATTTTTCCGCTGCGCTAGTTTTTTCAACAGGTTATGGGCCCAGTACGAAATAGTTATACGAAAAATTACGAGAAGGCGTGAAGCTAAATTGTTCGACGAAATAGATCGCGAACGTGTTCGACGAAATAGATCGCGAACGTGAAAAAAATGGGTACTGCGCAAATACCTCAAATTGAAAGACTCGTCGGTCGTGAAAATTACGGGACCTGGAAATTCGCAGTGGAAGCATATTTGCGATTAGATGATTTATGGTGCGTAATAGATGGTACATTAAAGTCTACCGATTCGCATTTTGCAGACAAAGATAGGAAAGCCAAATCAAAATTAATTTTGTTGGTGGATCCGGTAAATTACGTGCACATCGAAAATACTGCAAATGCACAAGAAGTCTGGAACAAGTTAAGGAAAGCTTTTTGAAGACGGCGGATTGGCTAGAAGAGTCGGATTGCTCCGTGAATTAATTACCACTCAATTGAATCAGTGCAAAAATGTGGAAGACTACGTTAATAAAATAATATCTACATCTAATAGACTGAGAAATATAGGTTTCCAGATTGCTGACGAGTGGGTTGGTACTTTATTACTTGCTGGATTGCCAGAAAAATATACGCCTATGATAATGGGGTTAGAGAGTTCTGGTGTTCCCATAACAGGTGACAGTATCAAGGTAAAAATATTACAAGATGTGAGAGGTGAAACTGAAGATGAAACAGCATCAGCATTGTACTCTAAAAATAAAAAGAAGACACAAATCAAGTGCTATAGATGCCAGAAGATGGGTCATTTTGCTTCACAGTGCAAGGAAAGGATAAGTACTAGTGGTAAAAGGTATGTTTCCAATAACCATGAAAAGAAGTCTTCCAACCAAGGTAAGGTTCTTTCAATGCATTATTCTTTAAATAAGGGGAATAATGAAGAAACAGAATGGATATTGGATTCAGGGGCATCATTGCATATAATTAAAAATAAATCTGTATTGTATGATGTCAAGGATACAACTAATATGGGTATATCTACAGCTGATGGGTCAAAATTGCAGTGTGAACTTGTTGGAAAAGTTGATCTTAGTATAGTGGTAAATAAAAAACCACAAAATATTACTGCTCAAGGTGTGCATTATGTCAAAGATGTTACCACTAATTTACTATCTGTTAGTGAGATAGTAAGGAAAGGTAACAAGGTAATTTTTGATATAAATGGAGCTCGAATAATTGACAGTTGTGGTAAAATTGTAGCAACTGCAAGTAATGAAAAAGGAATTTTTAAATTAGACACTGTTAAGAATGTTAGTAGTAATGAAAGTCATTCAGTGTACAGTGCCAAAAGTGTTCTGTGGCATAGGAGACTTGGCCATTTAAATAGAAAAGGTATGTCATTATTAAAGGATATGGCAACAGGTTTAGAAGACTATGACATGTGTAAGGATCCTTGTGAGATATGTATAATGGGAAAACAGGCAAGAATCCCATTTAAACCCAGTCACAGTAAAACTCAAGAATTACTGCAGATAGTACATACAGATGTGTGTGGTCCCATGGAGAGTGAATCTATTGGGGGAAATAATTATTTTATTATTTTTATTGATGATTATTCTAGATATATTCATGTTTATTTTATGAATTCTAAAGAACAAGTTTGTGATATTTTTGAAGAATTCCGAATTTTGGTGGAAAGACAAACTGGAAAGAAAATAAAGATTGTCAGATCTGATAATGGGAAAGAATACATAAATCATAGATTTGAAGGACGTTTAAAGCAAGTTGGTATAAGACATCAGACCACTATACGATATAGCCCTGCACAAAATGGTGTTGCAGAACGAGCAAACAGAACAATAGTGGAAAAAGCGAGGAGTATGCTAAGTGATGCTGGTTTACCAAAAAAATTTTGGGCAGAGGCTGTATCAACAGCAGTGTACCTAATAAATCGTTCACCTACCACAGCTATCAAAAGTAAAACGCCATATGAGGTGTGGACAGGAAGAAAACCAGATTTAAGTAATTTGAGAATTTTTGGCTGTAAAGCTATGGTACAAGTTCCTAAACCACTAAGAAAGAAATGGGATATAAAATCCAGGAAATATATTTTTGTAGGGTATTGTGAAGAATCAAAGGGTTATCGTTTTTTGAATTCTATGAATAATAAGATAGTAACCAGTAGAGATGTTGTATTTCTGGAAAATTATGAAGATAGAACCAAGGAATGTACAACTGTTGGTGTAAATGTAAATAGCAGTATTGGAGAAGAGACAGAAATGGAAGAAGAAAGTAATCAAGGGCCAACAGAGGCAAGCTATGAGGAAGAAGAAGAACCAAGATGTGATCAAGATAAAGCAGGGAGTGATGAAGATAAAGTAAGACATTCCTCTCGTACAAGGAAACCAAAGAAGTATCCTGATTATGAAACGTATATTGCCCAGTGTTTCAATGATGAACCAGAAACTGTTGAAGAAGCTATGAATAGTAAAGATTCTAAAAATTGGAAAGAAGCGATTGAGAAAGAATTGCAATCTTTAAATCAAAATGAAACATATGAATGGGTAAATATGCCACAGAAGAGAAAACTCTTAAACACAAGATGGATATTTAGTATAAAAAATCCTGAAAGTGAAACAACCAAGTATAAAGCAAGATTAGTGGTTAAGGGATGTAATCAAAGGGAAGGTATAGATTACAAAGAAACATTTTCACCTGTTGTAAAATATTCTTCACTAAGGTATCTTTTAGCTTTAGCTGTGAAAGAAAATATGTTAATCCATCAAATGGATGTTAAAACCGCTTATCTAAATGGAATATTAGAAGAGGAAATTTATGTAATGCCACCCAAAGAAGCTCAGAAATATTGTAAAGATAAAGGAAAGGTTTGGAAGCTTAAAAAGAGCATCTATGGACTGAAACAAAGTGGGTACTGTTGGAATAAGTATTTGCATTCTACATTAGTTAAGATGGGAATGAAGCAGTCAAAGGCAGACCCCTGTATTTATATTAGGAAAAGTAAACAAGAATTAACCATAATGGCTATTTGGGTAGATGATTTTTTCATTTTAACTAGAGATGATAAGCAAATGATTGTTTTCAAAGAACAGCTACAAGAGAGGTTCAATATGCATGACTTGGGTGAAGTAAAACAATATTTGGGAATGAAAATTATAAAGCAGAGAAATGGAAATGAGCTTTGGATAGATCAGTCTGCATATACCAAAAGGATTTTGAAAAAGTTTGGAATGGAAGACTGTAAACCAATTTCAACTCCAATGGAACCTGGTATAAAAATGATGATAAATGAAGAAGACACTGATTATAATAAAATTACATCTTACTTGGAAGCTGTAGGGAGTCTTTTATATCTAGCTCAGACATCAAGACCAGATATTGTTTTTGCAACAAATGTAGTAAGCAGATTCTGTAGTAATCCTAAAGAAAAACATTGGAAAGCAGTGAAGAGGATCTTCAGATATCTAAAGGGAACTGTAAATTATAAATTAATTTATTGTAAAGAAGGCAATGAAGAACTGGAATGTTACAGTGATGCAGACTGGGGAAATGAATTAGAAGATAGACACTCTATCTCTGGAAGCTGTTTAAAACTGATGGGAGGCTTAGTATCCTGGATATGTAAAAGGCAAAGAACTGTAGCATTAAGTACAGTAGAGGCAGAATATATGGCTTTATCTACTACTGTACAGGAAACTTTGTGGCTCAAAAACTTAATGAATGAAATTGAGGCTGATAATAATTCAAGGACAACAACAGTTTATTGTGATAATCAGGGAGCCATTAATTTAGCCAAAAACAATGTAACAAGTGCTAGAACAAAACACATAGATGTCAGACATCATTTCATCAGGGATCACATTGAGAAGAAGAATATTGAAGTGAAATACTTAAGCTCTGAAGAAATGTTGGCTGATTTATTAACAAAACCATTGACCAAGGAGAGATTCCAGAAAATTGTAAGACAGTATGGCTTAATTGATGGGACTTTATATACAACACCGAAAAATCTTGCTCAAGGGGGAGTGTTGGAAATGTGATCAATAATTTTTCGGTGCTTAATTAATTATTCTTTGATGATGATGATGCTGTACTTATTCGTTGCTAATTTGTTATTCTGTGTCTTTTGTTACGTCTTGTAAAAAGTGTTGTAAATGTATTGCAGTTGCAAATATATACCATAAAAATCAGAATTTATCGTGAAAGATTTTATTTTTCCGCTGCGCTAGTTTTTTCAACAGAGGTGTTTGTGGCTATATTTCACTCTGCAGCCATAATTACACATAGCAAACGAATAATCTTTGTATTTGGTATTGGGTATCCATCTCCCGTTGTGCACTATGGTTGTAGAGGGTTGATAACAATAAGCAGGTGGAAGATATGGGAGTTGTAAGTTACGAACTTATATAAAATTCTAAGTGTGGGTGTCAATATTTTGCTCTTCAGCAAAAACTGCACAGTAGAGACGGACGATCTCTGTGTGTTGTTGCAGTACAAAGTATCCCGTTGTAGCCTATAGCAGTTCCGTATCGATAGCTGTAAGAGGGTAGAAGATATAGTGGTTAAAAGTCGTCAGCTTATATAAAATTCGGACTGAAGACCAGCGGTGACTTTTGACACCATAATAGCAAAGAGGTTTTATACAACGAATCGTGATGCACACTCTTCAGTTCTTTTTCTCCAACAAGTGTACAAATAAAGAAAAATAAGTGCTTATTGCAGTTAGAAAAATTAAACAACCAAGAAAGTTGCCAAAGCGTAAGAAAGAAATTTTGTGTTCTCGATCCGTTTCTAAAAGACAGAAAACGGCGCTGAAAAGTGAATTAACAGACGGTAGAAATTTGAAATCTATTGGCGTTGTTTATCTTAAACTATAGGCAACAGCGATTTTTCGATATCCCATCTCTAATTGGGTGAAATAGGGGATAAATGATTTAAAAAAAAATACGTCGCTATTAAGGCACTTTTGAAGCAAGAAATACAAAACTTCGGATTTAGATTTTTGGTTGGAATTTTAAAAACACTTGTTTCGATATTTCTGGAATTTTAACCATTAAGCGGGTAAAATACCGTAGGGGAAGATCTTTTAAGGGTGATACTAAGACTATTTTGATGCTAGAAATGAGAAAATTTGGACTTAGAACCATGGTTAGAATTCGTAAAATGTGTTTCGGGATGTTTTGAATTTTGCCATCAATGGTGCAACAGGGGGTAGCAAGTTGTATCGAAATACTTGATTAGGAAAGCATTTTTGAAGCTAAATCTATGAAAATTTATATTTAGAAGTAGAAACAATCAATGCAGACCATCCAGTCTAAGCATGGGAAGCAGTGGGAATTAAGCCAGTTAAAAATATGATCTTACTCGCTCACATTTTCAAATTGCCTGGCACCTAGGGTGACGAGATTTACAAAATCAAAATACGAGGCACATATGGGTACGGTAGATAGCGAAACCAAATGTTGCCTTTACCTATGGGGTTATCAACGCGACTTATCCCTTGATACATATAGAATGTGTCGGCCTTCGCGTCACAGGCTTAACACAGACTTAAGAAACTACAATAGACACACAGTATAATAAGAAAGAAAGCTATTGTATCTGGGTATAGTAACTATTGCCTCTCAGTATATTTATTCCTTAATGAAATTTGTCATAAAGAAGACATCTCTTTTCCCAACCAATAGCTCATTTCATAAATACAATATTAAGAACAAAAATGATCTAAAGAAGGATTTATAAACACTTACTTTAGTTCAAAAAGGGGTCCACTACTCAATTCTGGTTTTGCTCGCTTTATTTCTTTGTGATTCATGCTAGGAAGTTCCAGCCTGCATCACACAATCGTGGATGGATTGTGGTAAAGGGTACAACGTGTTTTAGTTCCATGTTTCTACACTGGTTGATACCAGCAGTCAGCAAACTTCCAGTACACTTACAATGACAGCAAGAAAAACTTGTTGACAAGGCGTTGATATCCTTGTTTTAACATGTGAAGCTATCTTATCTGACATCCAGTTGATTTTTTATGATTCTGTGGTGTTATTATATCATTTCCTTCAAAAACATTTTACTGTAATATGGTGGAGATCATAGAAATCTGTAATGAAGGACCAAAACAGACAATTGTTTGGGTACAAAATTCTTGGAAATAAATTTGTTGTTGTTGTAATAAATGTCTGCACGTATTTTGTAAGTTAATCCTACACGGCATGGTGTTGCCGTTTGGCAACGCAAATTTTTGTTACATTTTCAGGCGTACTTCTTGTTGCCAGATGGCAACATCATGCATACTGCATACATTGGCCTCTGTTCTAAGCATTTAGTTGATCGTTGAACAGAGGAAAAATGCAACGAAGAGCGTCCAGTGGATTTTACTCACTGCTCAGCATTAAATTGTAATTACAAACTGATACGACTTCTGTCAAATTTTTTATCATGTTAGAGACATCTCATAGGAGTAGAAAACATGTTAGATACCAATATTTTCCTTGAATGAAAGTTTCTGTACAACGATTTTGCCATATGGCAACAGGTAATAAATAATGACTTTCCCATTGTTAAATGAGTTATTTAATTTTTCAGTATTTTTCCATGCAATGGTGAACATTTCCTACCATAATATACCGGGTGATAAAAAAGCCAGTATAAATTTGAAAACTTAATAAATCACCGAATAATGTAGATAGAGAAGTAAAAATTGACAGACATGCTTGGGATGACATGGGTTTTTTTAGAAATAAAAAAAAACTTTAAAAAATGAGGGGGTAAAAACATTAATGAGAGTCGCAGCAGATGACAAGCTCTTACTACTAAAATCCTTCTACGTCATAGGCTTTACCCTCGATTAATCTGGTGTTGAATGTTTCGGTAACAGTGTATGCACCGGTGTTGTAATACAGTTGTTTAAACAAGACTGGCATTCAAGTGAATCTTCCGATCGGAACTGATAGTGCTTCACCATAACTCCGGACATGCTTTACAGTGCTGTTCACAACATTATTCCTCGACTACAGCTATTGTTGAGGAATGATGGTGAACATATTGAGCATTTCCTGTAAAGGTCATCATCTTTGCTTTGTCTTAATTTGTTATGCTAATTATTGCCTTTCTAATCAGATGAAGCGCCATCTGTTGGACATTTTTTGAAATTTTTTTGTTATGTTTTTTGGTTCTAATAAAACTGCATGTAATTCCAAGCATATGTGTCAATTTTTACCTCTCTATCTACATTATTCCGTGAATTATTAAGTTTTCAAATTTATACTGACTTTTTTTTATCACCCGGTATATATATACTTATATATATGTATACGTGAATGTCTGTTCGGTGTACGTTTATCACGCCTGAACCAAAAGACACAAAGAGCTGAAAATTTGTACAGTTACTAATGTCTACCCGGGGAAGGCTTTAGGCACAGTTTGATGGCGATCGGATAGCTATTTGTCTATATATATATTAATGTGAATGTCTGTTCGGTGTACACTTATCACGTCCGAACGACAAGACGGACAGACTTAAATATTTGTACAGTTCCTAATTTATACTTGAAGGAGTTTTTAAGCATGGTTTTATAGCCATCTGATAGATATTTAGCAATTTGAAGAATATAACGCGAAATGCGGAACAATAATTACTCTTTGAAAATGGTTTTATTGGTTGCATTCTTGCTTGAGGGTTGATAATGATAAAAGGGTGGAGTATATTGGGATGGAAAGTTCTCGGTGTATATAAAATTCTACGTGTGTGTGTGTGTGTGTTAATATTTTGCTCCGCAACGAAAACTACAGAACGCAAACGAATGGTCTGTGTGTAATTGTTGTCCGAAGTCTCCCGTTGTACACCATAGCAGTGCCATGCCGACAGCTATAAAACTGCGAGGTTTTATAAATACGCTATACTAGAATGAGAGTACTTAGCGACTTCCAACAAACTTTCAACATCATTTCAAACCCTTATTAAACTTTTTCTCGCTGACAACCATAGCAATATGATGAGTTTTTCGCTTACTACTTTTCCGCTGTTTATGAAGTAAAACTACGACTTTCGGTATGACGTTAAAATTTATAATTTCTACACTACAAATTGCAACCGCAGGAAAATGTTACAGACAGTATACACACATACAGTTGAAAGTACCTTCTAAATTTTATCACAGTACGACATGTAGTTCATGAGATATGAGCACATAAACAATAACATTCCGCTGTTCATGAACTCAAACTACAGCATTCAGTATGACGTTACAATTTTTTATTTCCACACTACAAATTTTAGCCGTAGTAAATTTTACAAACAGAATACACGCATATAATTGAGTGTATCTTCTAAATTGTATCACAGTAATACACGTAGTTCATGAGATAGAGCACATAAACAGTAACGTCCATGGATAACCGCCCATTCCCGCACCAAGTTTGAATCTATTACTTCTTTACTACTAACTGGATGCCAAGAGATGTTACCGACATACAGCCCTTATACAAATGAATGTATACCTGAAAAATGGCAGGAATAAATTAATAAATACCCGGGCAACGCCGGGTTTCAGTATATATATTGTAGACGAAAAATTCCTAGCAGGAAAAATTATATATAAAAAATAGACGAAGATTACTCACCAGGCGAAGGAGCACAGGTGTACCAGCAGCACAAATAAATAGAACACACACACACAAACGCAAGCTTTCGCAACCCAGTTGCTTCTTCAGGCAGAAGGGAAGGAGAGGTTTCTATAGTTTGTCTGCCTAGGTGTGTTTGTGTTTGTGTAAATGTATAGGTGTGTGTGTATTTATTCACCTTCCTTTTCTTCCCCCAAGGTAAATCTTTCCTGACCCGGGATTGGAATGACTCCTTACCCCCTTCCTTAAAACCCTCATAATTTCCTTTTTCCTCTCCTTCCCTTCTGCCTGAAGAAGCAACCGGTTTGCGAAAGCTTGCGTTTGTGTGTGTGTGTTCTATTTATTTGTGCTGCTGGTACACCTGTGCTCCTTCGCCTGGTGAGTAATCTTCGTCTCTATATTAATATCACATCACGTACAACTTTGGGTCTGAAAGGGTTAAAGCACATCTCCATCATCAACACTAACTCCAATTCTCCCTAGTAAGCAGGAGGTCCCGGGTTGGAATCCCAGCTGTGGAAAAAAATTCAATTCAATACCGCTCCTATTCGGGAGGTGTTGTTTCGTGCCTGACGTCTGCGTTCCTATCGAGGACAACTTTGGGCAACGAATCGAGAGTGAGTGAGTGAGTGCGTGCTGAATCGGGGGCGGTGTCGCAAAGGCCTGGCCGTCTGGGCCGCGGCGTGTAACCGAAGAAGCGGGCAGGAATAGCGCCGGCCGGCCACGGCTTATAAGGCGGAGGCTATTCATAGACGGGCCCTTGTTTCGCGAGGCCGCCGAATTCCAGCGAGCTCTTACGCACCACTCGCCACCTCACGCCTACTACACCCAGAATGCCGGCACACACGTGCACGCCGACTCTATAGACGAAAATACGCTGCTCGCTATCCAAAGGGCGCCACCCAAAGGGTCCGGAGGTCTTCACGGCCAAATACAGGGTGGTCCACTGGTAGTGACCGGGCCAAATATCTCACGAAATAAGCATCAAACGAAAAAACAACAAGGAACAAAACTTTTCTAGCTCGAAGGGTGAAAGCAGATGGCCCTATGTTTGGCCCGCTAGATGTTCAAAATGTTTGTAGAGTCTATGGGACTTAACTACGGGGTCATCAGTCGCTAAACTTACAAACTACTTATCAACTAGTTACAACTAAGGACCGTAGTGGCCGTGCAGACCGTGACTGAAGCGCCTCAGTCCCCTCGGCCAACGCGACCGGCGGCCCGCTAGATGGCACTGCCACAGGTCAAACGGATATCAACTGCATTTTTTAAAAATAGGTACCCCCATTTTATTACCTATTCGTCTAGTAGGTAAATACACCACTGGCCATTAAAATCGCTACATCAAGCAGAAATGCAGATGACAAACGGTTATTCGTTGGACAATTATATTATACTAGAACTGACATGTAATTACATTTTCACGCAATTTGGGTGCATAGATCATGAGAAATCAGTACCCAGAACAACCATGGCCGTAATAACGGCCTTGATACGCATGGGCATTGAGTCAAACAGAGCTTGGATGGCGTGTACAGGTACAGATTCCCACGCAGCTTTAACACGATACCACAGTTCATCAAGAATAGTGACTGGCGTATTGTGACGAGCCAGTTTTTCGGCCACCATTGACCAGACGTTTTCAATTGGTGAGAGATCTGGAGAATGTACTGACATCCATAAAGGCCCGTACAGGCCCTGCAACTTGCGGTCGTGCATTGTCCTCCTGAAATGTAGGGTTCCGCAGGGATCGAATGACGGGTAGAGCCACGTGTCGTAGTCGTAACTCATCTCAAATGTAACGGACACTGTTCAAAGTGCCGTCGATGCGAACATGAGGTGACCGAGACGGCCGGTCGCGGTTGCCGAGGGGACTGAGGCCCTCCAGTCACGTTCTGCACGGCCACTACGGTCGGGGGTTCGAATCCCCCCTCGGGCATGGATATTTGTGACGTCCTTAGTATTAAGTAGTTCATAGGTAGTTTGTAAGTTTAGGGACTGATGGCCCCGTAGTCGATTCCCATAAGCTATACAAACATTTTTTTTGACCGAGACGTGTAACCAATAGCACCCGATACCATCACGCCGGGTGATACGCCAGTATCGCGATGACAAATACACGCTTCCAATGTGCGTTCACCGCGACGCCGCCAAACACGGGTGCGACCAAAATGATTCTGTAAACAGAACGTGGATTCATCCGAAAAAATTATGTTTTGCCTTTCTTGCACCCAGGATCGTCGTTGCGTACACCATCACAGCACTCCTGTTTGTGATGCAGCGTCAAGGGTAATCGCAGCCATGGTCTTGGAGCTGATATTCCATGCTGCTGCAAACGTCGTCGAACTGTTCGTGCAGATGGTAGTTGTCTTGCAAACGTCCCCATCTGTTGATTCAGGGATCGAGACGTGGCTGCACGATCCGTTACAGCCATGCGGATAAGATGCCTGTCATCTCGACTGCTAGTGATACGAGGCCGTTGGGATCCAGCACGGCATTCCGTATTGCCCTCCTGAACCCACCGATTCCATATTCTGCTAACAATCATTGGATCGCAACCAACGCGAGCAGCAATGTCGCGATACGATAAACCGCAATCGCGATGGGCTACTATCCGACCTTTATCAAAGTCGGAAACGTGATGGTATGCATTTCTCCTCCTTACACGAGGCATCACAACAATGTTTCACCAGGCAACGCTGGTCATCTGCTGTTTGTGTATGAGAAATCGGTTGGAAACTTTCCTTATGTCAGCACGCTGCAGCTGTCGCCACCGGCGCCAACCTCGTGTGAATGCTCCGAAAAGCTCATCATTTGCATCTTCTTCCTGTCGGTTAAATTTCGCGTCTGTAGCTCGTCATCTTCGTGGTGTAGCAAATTTAATGGCCAGGAGTGTAAATATGAATGTCCTTTTTTGGAAATCTCTTTCGCTTTGTGATAGATGGCGCTGTAATAGTCACAAACGTGTAAGTACGCGGTATCGCGTAACATTTCGCCAGTGCGGACGGCATTTGCTTCGTGATACATTACTCGTTTGAAAATGGGCCGTTTACCAATTGCAGAAAAGGTCGATATGGTATTTATGTATGGCTATTGTGATCAATATTCACAATGGGCCAATGCTGTTTTTGTTGATCGTTATCCTGGAAGACATCATCCAAGTTTCCGGACCTTTCGTCGGATAGTTACGTTATTTAAAGAAACAGGAAGTATTCAGCCACAAGTGAAACGTCAACCACGATCTGCAACAAGTAATGATTTCCAAGTAAGTTGTTTAGCTGCAGTTGCGGCTAATCCGCACATCAGTAGCAGACAAACTGAGCGAGAATCAGTAATCTCAAAAACGTCGGTTCTTTGTAGTGTTTTCTTTTGATACTTTTTTCGTTACTACCAATGGACCACTCTGTATGTTTTGGAGCTTACGCTTACGCGTTGTAGGTAAATGACAGGATTGAGGGGAGGAAGATGATATAATCAGTATTGAGTAATGACGCCCTTGATGATTACACATGCCACTACACGACTCGCCACTGAATCAGTGAGATTCTGGATGTGTCGTTGGACACGGAAAGATTTAGGTGTTCGTTTTTCCTGCGCGTTATTAGAGCATGGAATTGTAGGAAGATATCATAAAAGTGGTTCGATGAACCATCTGCCGTGCACTTCAATGTAAGTTGCAGAGGATTTACTAGATGTAGAATTTCTGTTTATATACGCCAGAAACAACTTGCTGACACTATAATTTGCATGAAGATCTAACCCGCGGCCGTTCGCCGACGGGGGTTAGAGTTCGTGTATTCCTTAGATTAGTTTAGTTTAAGAAGTTTGTAAGCTACGGACTGATAACCCAGCAGTCAAGTCCGATAGATTTACAATGAACATTTGAATGAGGATCTAAATAAATCTCACGTAAGGGAAATGGATCTACCAGCAAAGGCGAATAGTTCTCTACGTTTCCCTCTGTAGTAGGAGTAATATTTTTGGGTCACGCTGAGCAATGTTTCGCGGGTGGTTATCGGGTGTGCACATGCACCAGGCGAGGCCACGGTAGTATTCTGGCTGCGCTTACCGTAGCGATTGCACGGGAGTGCAGCCAATGACTCACGTACGTCAGGGCTAGCTGCCAAAAGTGTGGAGACTCTGCGCTACTTGCCAATGGAAATCACTGCGCTAGTGTACACTCGTGTACATAAGTTACACATCAAAGACACTTCGCATTATACGAGGCCCATCCACAAAATGAGTTCCTCTATTTTTTTTATTTATTTATCTTTTTAGAAACAAAGGCAACATAGCTACATCGACACGGGGTACTCTGCAAATTACATTTAAGTGCCAGGCAGAGGGTTCATCGAACCACCATTATACTATTTATCTACCATTCCATTCTCGAATAGCGCGCGGGAAGAAAGAACATCTGAAACTCTCCGTTTGAGCTCTGATTTCTCGTATTTTCTTCTGTTGATCATTTCTACGTATTTAAGTGGCAGTCAACAATATATTTTCGCATTCGGAGGAGAATGGTGGTGATTGGAATTTCGTAAGTAGCCGACGCCGCAGCGATAATTGCTGTTGTTGTAACGATTCCCATCCCAGATCCTGTATCATTTCCGTGATGCTGTCTCCCCTGTATCGTAATAATACAAAAAGAGCTGCCCTTCTTTGGACTCTTTCGATGTCCTCCGTCAAACCTGAAAGGATCCCACAATGGGCTGCAATACTCCTAAAAAGGACGGACAAGCACAGTGTATGCAGTCTCTTTAGTAGTTCTGTTGCATCTTTTAAGGGTTCTGCTAATAAAACGCAGTCTCTGGTTCGCCTTTCCCACGACATTATCTATGTGTTCTTTCCAATTTATGTCTGAAGTAATAGTAATTCGTAGGTATTTAGCAGAGTTTACTGGCTTCACCTTTGATTGATTTATATTGTAAACAAAGTTTAACGGATTCTAAACAGCTACTTACAGTTATTCTCACTGATGTTTCACGATCGGTGATTTTTCATGCATTTCAGATATAAAGAAGTGCTGAGACGATGGCCACAACACACACTTCACCACAGCACTCGCATTCCAAATGATTAACAAACGTAAACAATACAGAGATATACACCGCTAGTTGTCAAAGATCAACTGTGATCCGACCATAGTCGGGCCCTATAGCTTCATTGTGCTTTAGACATGTGAGCTGTTTCTCAACACCACTGTTAGTAATTAAAATGACAGTAGAATATTACAACGTCAAAAATATTTCTTGATTTGCCTGTTGTTGTGGTCTTCAGTCCGCAGACTGGTTTGATGCAGCTCTCTAAGCGACCATGTCCTGTGCAAGCCTCTTCATCTGAGAATCCGTACTGCACCCCAAAATCATTTTGGATCTGCTTACTACATTCATCCCTCGTTCTCCCTCTACGATTTTTACTCCACACAACTAAATTGACGATTCCTTGATTCCTCATTAGTTACGTGATCTATCCATCTAATTTTCATCACTCGTCTGTAGCACCACATTTCGAAGGCTTCTATCATATTTTTGTCTGAACTCCTTATCGTTCACGTTTCACCCCTGTACAAAGCTACACTCCAGACAAATACTTTCAGAAAGGACTTCCTAACATTTAAACTAATATTTGATATCAACAAATTTCGATTCGTCAGAAACGCTTTTCCTCCCATAGCCATTCTGCATTTTATATCTTCTTTACTTCGGCCATCAGATGCTATCTTGCTGCCCAAATAACAAAACTCTTCTACTACTTTTATTGTCATTACCTAATCTAATTTTTTTCAGCATCGCCTGATTCTTTGACACTACATACCAATACCCTCGTTTGACTCTAGTTAATGTTCATCTTATACCTTTCTTTCAAAACACTGTCCATTCCGTTTAATTGCTCTTCCAGTTCCTCTGCTGTAACTTTTCATAAACTGACATTTCAGTAGAACTACACACACAGGGCATGAGCCAAAACATTTGGCTCAAGTTTTGGCTCATGCCCTGTGTATCTAGTTCTACTGAAATGTCAGTTTATGAAAAGATAAATAGTTATATACACTGGAACAAATTCAAAATGAAATCCGAAATAACAACTAGCTGGATTCTGGAAGCATCAGTGTAAACAATAGCCATTGTTCCACCCGAAGATGAGAGAATGAACTCTCGAAGAGGGTCGTAAGATTAATAAAGAGTGACTGATGTAGATAATTGCTTCTATTTGAAATTTTATTGTCATTAACAGTCGCAGTTCCTTACCACAGTTCAATATTGACGATATAAGCGTATGTTGTGCTGTATTTTGGTGTATTGTATCTTAATTACACTTGGATCAGAACAACCAAGTTCCTGGCAGCTCATTTCTTACAGGTGGTAGCCGAAAGCTCGTCAATAAACATCTTAGTTCGCCAGCAACAGCTGGCATTGAAGACTTCTTTATTAAGACCAGTTAAGGTCTTTAAAGCGTCATCCAGTATCCTCAACTTTTTTTATACTGGGTACTTGACGCAAGCCGAAAGATATATTTCTTATCGGTTCTCATCGTTAGATTACATTAGATTAAATTAGTTGTTCGTTCCATAGATCCGTGTTGAGGAGATCCTCGCGGATGTGGAACAGCTCAATTATTTTTTAAAGCTGATAATATAACAATACTAATACAGATACATTTGGTTTTACTTAAAAATTCGTCAATGGAGTAGAAGGGGTTGGCCACTAGAAAGTCTTTTAGGCTCATCTTAAACTGATCGTTATTTGTAGCTAAATTTTTTATTGATGTTGGTAAATTATTGAAAATGTGTGTTCCTGAGTAGAGGACCCCTTTTTGAACTTTTAAGTCCTTGTTTATTTTTATTTTTTTTTCCCCTAGTATTGTATGTATGAACTGAGCTGTTTGTTGGGAAAAAGGATACCATATATTATTTATGGGAAATTCCATTAAGGAATAAATATACTGAGAGGCAATAGTGTATCTAGTTGTTTCAAGAAGTTTCTAAGGGATGTACGTGAATATAGTCTACAAATAATACGTATTACACGCTTTTGGACTCTGAAAACTTTTGCTTGACTTGAAGAGTTACGCCAAAATATTATACCATATGCCATTATGGAATGAAAGGAAGCAAAGTATGCAAGCTTTTTTTATTTTTATGTCTCCTATGTATGATACCACAGATTTGTTAAGTCGTTTCTGCAGTTCTGTGGTGTGCTCCTCCCAAATCAATTTATTATCACCCTGTAGTTCCAGGAATTTTATACTGTCAACCTCTTCTACCTGTTTTTCTTCATACTTTATGCATATGCTGGATGGAAATCTCTTACATGTTCTAAACTGCATGCAGTGAGTCTTTTTAGGGTTTACTGTCAATGAGTAGGCTTTAAACCATTTATTAATGTTCATGAAAATATCATTAGCAGACCTTTCTGGAACTATGCTCGACATGTTATTTGTTGCAATACTTGTATCATCTGCAAACAAAACGATCTCTGCTACTGGCAGTGTAATTAATGAGATGTCATTAATGTACATAAGAAAAAGCAATGACCCTAAGATGGATCCTTGTGGGACATCACATGTAATTTCTTCCTATCCTGATGATGACTGATGGTTTAATTCACTAGTCCCTTGCACTGACACTTTGTTTCCTCTTTGCGAGGAACGACGTGAACCATTTTGCAGAAATTCCCGTGACACGACAAAATTCTAATTTACCAAAATGACAACTAGTTGTTCACACAAGACGTCGAGTATGGCCACACATCCTGTCCTGCGCAGAACTATCATATCGCTCTGTTACCTCAGCTGCCAGTTGCAAAATCAGCTGAGGATGATAAAGGCCTATGGCTTAAACAGAAACCTGCCACGCCATTTTTTTTCTTAAGGAATCACACCCCTATGTCTCATTACTTAACCTGAGCAGCTGTTCTACGTTGTTTTAAGGTAATATTGTCATTTATCCTCTAGTAACGTCATTAAAAGATCAATGTCGATGTGTGAAAAGTGGCAACTGAGCCTAAATAAACGAAAGTTTGAAGTCATTCACATGAATACTGAAAGACAAGTAAAGATAAAGGTGAAGCATTTTATTAAAATTTGTGATGCGGCCGGGAATCGAACCCGGACCTTCATGCTTACTAGGCAGACGTCTAAACCACCGCACCACTAGCGAATAGTCTAAGTAAGACTGCCCTGCACGTCACAAACTGTAATTCATCTTCTGTGTTCCATGAAATATTGTAACTGCCAAGGCTCTGTATTCATCGAATAGAACCTCGGCAATGGACATATTGGAACATTTCAGCCTTTAACCTTAGGCTAAGGTAATGTAAATATCATTGTGAATAGAAATTTACTATCAGTGTAAATGGAAATTAACAAACCCTGAGACTGTTTTTCGTCTCGAACATGTCAAAGACATTAAAGATAAAGGCGGAGCATTTTCCATTCCCGGCCGCATCACAAATTTTAATTCTATGCTTCACGTTTATCTTTAATGTCTTTGACGTGTTCGAGACGAAAAACAGTCTTAGGGTTTGTTAATTTCCATTTACACTGATATTAATATCACCTTAGCCTAAGGTTAAAGGCGGGAATGTTTCAATATGTCCATTGCCGAGGTGCTATTCCGCTGCATGGAGAGCCTTGGCAGTAGTGGCAATATTCTATGGACCATAGAAGCTCTAATTAAGGTTTGTGACGTGGAGGGAAGTCGTACTTAGACTATTTCGAGGCGCCTTAAACGCTAGTGGTGCGTGGTCTAGACGTCTGCCTAATATGCATGGAGGTCCGGGTTCGATTCCCGGCCGCATCACTAATTTTAATTTGCCTTTAATATCTTTGACATGTTCGAGACGAAAAACAGTCTCAGTGTTAGTAAATTTCTATTTACAATGAAAGACAAGTGTTAAATTTCAGACTGCAAATATCTAGGAATTAAAATTACCAACAACAATAAATGGAAAGAACATATACAAAATATTGTGGGGAATGCGAACGAAGAACTGCGCTTTTTTTCGCAGAAAACTTAAGAGACACAACAAATTCACTAAAAAAAAGGTGCCTGCACTAAGCTCTTGCGTGTCCTCTGCTGGAACATAGCTGCATGGTGTGGGATAACCCGACAGGACTGACAGAGAACATCGACAAAAATACAAGGTAGGGCAGCTCATTTTGTCTTACTACTCGTCAGGGGAGGAATACCCACGGATATAACACGCGAAGTGGAAGGTGGGACCAATCATTGAAAAAAAGGCGTTTTACGTTCCGGCGGGATCTGTTTACAAAATTCGAAAATATTTTGTTGACCCGCAGCCGCATAGGAAGAAATAATTATAGTAATAATATAATTTAGGTGGTCGTTTTTCCGCGCTTGATTAAAGACTGAAACAGTTTGGAAAAGGTTTGAGATTATGAGTAAAGTTTGCTGCAAATAGTCATGGGCATACATTCTCAAATACCGGATGAACACATTTGGAGCAATTTATGCATCGTGTGCCGCTTGTATCGGTAATACTTGTGTATTGAGCCTTTAACGTAAGCTTTACCTCTCAAAGAATATTAATATAAGGCAGCAAGCAGTTGCAGGGTCGTGGTATTTATTTCCGACCGGTTTCGGGAACTTATGGAGTGACACTCCATCATGTTCAGATCTAACGTATACACACAGTCATAAATCTCAAGAAGTGCAAAAGTTATTCGAAACCGGTCGGAAATAAAAATTGTTGTTGTGGTCTTCAGTCCGCAGACTGGTTTGATGCAACTCTCCACGCTACCTTGTCTTGTGTAAGCCTCTTTACCTGAGAATAACAACGGCAACCTACATCCTTTTGAATGTGGTTACTGTTTTCGTCCCTCGGTCTCCCTTATGATTTTTGCCCCACACACTTCCTTCTGATGCTAAGTTGACGATTCCTTGATGTCTCAGAATGTGTCCCACCAATCTATCCCTTCTTAGTCAGGATATGCCAGAAACTCCTTTTCTCCCCAATTCGGTTAAGCACCACCTCATTAGTTACGTGATCTACCCATCATTCGTCTTTAGCACCACATTTCAAAAGCTTCTATCATCTTTTTGTCTGAACTCCTTATCGTCCACGTTTCCCTCTCTTACAATGCTACACTCCAGACAAATGCTTTCGGAAAGGACTTCCTAACATTTAAATTAATATTAGATGTTAACAAGTTTCACTTCTTCAGAAACGCTTTTTCTTCCCATAGCCATTCTGCATTTTATATCTTCTTTACTTCGGCCATCAGAAGTTATTTAGCTACCTAAATAACAAAACTCTTCTACTACTTTTATTGTCTCATTTCGTAATCTAATTTCTGGAATTGGCTGAGAGGGACGAAATAGTTTCAAAGAATACGTTATGAAAGCGTTTTGGATTTGATCAATAACTATGTAAAATAATAAAATCCAATTTTTGATGCCCATCGACTCCTGTAAAATAGCATCCTACAGCTGGGACTGGATTAGATATTTCGTAGTATAGATGGTGCTGACGCGTCTTTACATACTATGCTTCCAAGTGCAATATGATTCTTTTGCGGAATGTGCGAAGCTAACTATAAACTATTTAGAAAAACGATAAGAAAACTAGGACGCTCCAAAAGCGAACTGAGAACTGCACGCTAATAGGAAACGTATGATCGGACTCGATACGGGACCTATTATTTTATTGTAATGACCATTTCTTATTATGAAGGAGGCAGTCAACAGTATATTTTGCCATTCAGAGGAAAAACTTGCTATTCGAAAATTCGTAAGTACATCTTGCCGCAACGGAAAACGCCGTTCTTATAATAATTCCCACTCCAAGTCTTTTATCTCTTTCGTGACATTCTCTCGTCTTCATAGTGATAATGCAAAAGGAACAGTTCTTCTTTGTAATACTTATGTATCCACCGACAATCCTAACTGACAAGGATCCAACACAGCGCAGCAATACTCCAAAAGAGGTCGACGAGCATCTCTTTTGAACTTCTGTTCCATCTTCTTGGTGTTCTGCCAAGACACAGTCTTTGGTTCGCCTTCCCCACAACATTTTGTGTGTGTTCTTTCCAATTTAAGTCAGTTGTAATACAGTAATAGTAGTTCCTAGGTACTATTGGCGCAAATTAAGTTGATACCTTGGGCCATGGCTAGAGGGGAAAGAACTTAAATGAATTCTCCTTCAAACGTGTTAGATTTCTAAGCACATCCTTTTTAGAGTCCTGGGCACACACTGCCTATAAGTTATTTTTATTTTATTGGAAATTTGTGTTGGTGGTCGCTCCCATAAGCCACTGCGTCAAGTGTCAACTTAATTTGCGCGACTACTATGTAATTAATTTACGGCATTCACATCTGATTTAGCGGATGCCTTTTAATACTGATGAGAATGACTTCACACTTTTTACTACCGTAAACATCTCATATGCTGTAATGACATATTGCGGTACTTACTTTCAATATCCCTGGCGCTCAGGTCCGTCTGTGAACAGAAAAAAGAGAAGTCCCAGTTAGAAACCACTACTGAACATGTCCAGGTTTTACACGCTGCAGCTGTAAAATGCACAGGTAGGTTTCGTAATCTACTGGTCGAAAAGGCAAATTGTAGATTGGGGTGGGGTGGGGGGGGGGGGGAGAATAGACCTTGCACAACTGTCTAATGTTATAGCCCCACAGTGAGAGAGTGGAAATTTTTTCGCTGCGGTTTTCCGCCAGTTACTGGGAGAGGAACGTTCAGCTACAATTCAATCGAGAATAAAGCACTAGATACACCGACCTGGACAATCCGTTATTTTGAATCCCAATCCGACGACAAGGTTCTATGCTTTGTGTGGTGTAGCGAAGTAAATCAGCGAATATTTTATGATTTTATTGTTTCACAGTGTGAAATGGTCGGTTGTGCTGCTCCGAACTGCTCAAGTAACACCAAATATGGTCGCTCTAAATTTTATGGGTTTCTTTCAAACAGAGATCGGCGTAAGAGGTAGCTTGTAAACATCAGACGCCAAAATCGAGCTACTATCTAAGTAACGTTAAGAACAAAACTCTTTTTCCATTTGTATTAGAAGTAGTTATGATCAGAGAGACATAATAATGAAAATGTAAGCCTATACATGTAAGTAATGGTTTAATTTTGCTACAGATTGTTAACACGGCATACAGTGTGTTTATAAAGTAAGCCACATTCATGATTTTATTTATACCAACTAAGGAGCTATTCTAAAGGCTGTTAACTGTATTTTAAGTGATGCATGAATGTAGCTGGTTTTAATCAGCTAGTGGTTTTTAAATTTTATAATTTCGCATTAGTTCAATGTTTAATATAAATGTGTCTCAAAGCGGGAATGTGTGGCCTAAAGCCAAGCTGTGAACAGGATGTTGGCAACGGATGCTGTATCCCGGCAATGTTAACGGCGTGACAACGATAATATGTTGTCACGAAATCTTTGTTTTACGAGGCAAATTAGCACTTCTATAAAAACTTTATATTCTTAACCTTGAATTGCTAGTTTATTGTACACTAGCTGAAAACCCGGCGTTGCCCGGGTATTTATTTATTTATTCCTGCCATTTGTATAAGGGCTGTATGTCTCTAAAATCTCTTGGGAATACAATTAGTAGTAAAGAAGTAATAAATTAAAGCTTGGTGCGTGATGGGGCTGTTTCCCATGAACGTTACTGTTTATGTGCTCATATCTCATGAACTACGTGTCTTACTAAGATGCAATTTAGAGGGTACATTCAACTATATGTATGTATACTGTCTGTAAAATTTTCTGCGGCTATTATTTGTAGTTTACAAATTAAAAATTGTAACTTCATACCGAGAGCCGTAGTTTTACTCCATAAACAGCGGAAAAGTAGTAAGCGAGAAACTTTTTTCCTTTTATCATTTTACTATGGTTGCCGGCGAGAAATAGTTTAATAAAGGTTTGAAATTATGTTTAAAGTTTGTGCAAGTCGCTAATTACTCTCATTCTCATATAGTGTATTTGTAAAGTCTCATCGCATTATGGCAGTTTCTTGCAACTCCTATCGTTTATGAAGTTATATCTCTCGAACCATGAGTCGTATGTGGTTCGTACTCGTAAAGAAGATGTTATCTCAAGTAAGGAATATGTGTAGGAAATTTGGTTGAAATCGGTCCAGTGGTTTAGGAGAAAATGAGCAGCATTGTCGCTTATGGCAGCAGTTTTCCGCGCAATCATTATTTATGATGCCATATCTCGTGAACTATATATCGTATGTGATTCTTACACTTACGGTGACCGTCCTCATTGATTGAAGCTTACGCGTACAAAATTTCATAAAGGTTGGAACAGAACTGTAGATTTGTATGCAACACGTACAAACATACGGACATTCTGCTTTATATATTAGAAGAAGTTAGTTGAGCTGTATATTGTTAAATTTATTTTAAACCCGGGAAAAGCCAGGTACTTGGAGCTAGTATGGTATACGTAAGAGAGAGATGCCTCTGTAGTTGTTGCAATTCCTATTACTGTTGTTTTTATGTAGTGGGATTTCTATTCCTCTTGGGATTTGCCCCTTTTCCCGTATTTCCTTTATGAGATGGTAAAGCTCTTTCACCTCCTGCCTTCAACACCTCCGCCGTTTTCTCATCTTCTCCTGGCGCCTTATTATTCTGTAGTTTCCTCATTGGTGTTTCTACATCTTGAAGAGTCACATAAATTTTTAGGTTACTTTCCATGGTTTGCGCTCCACAACTGTGAAATGTTTCCAATACTCTGAGATTTTCAAGTATCAGTCGATCGTTAAAAAAATCTTTGTTACTGGCCATTATCAATGCTAAGAAGTACAAGAAAACAAACTGTTACTACATGAAAATGTTACATAGTACCACTTATGACATTGTGACAGACATAAAAATCATTATTATTTATTAATTATACATACCATGTGTTTAACTGAAGATGTTATTGATATGGATAACTCACACCACGCCAAGTATGACAACTGGACATTTTTACCGTTTCAAATCTACACAAACACTATTTCAAAACAAAAGTGGGTGACGTCACAGAACATCATTTGGGCATGTGCTGCCCTCTACAGAACAACAGTTTTTATCAACAGAATAAATAAATTAGAGAAGTCAAAGTAATAAAACAACATGGCTTTCATTTATGACAAGTTTACGAAAACATCGTAATAAATTAAAATGAAAGGTTGTCATAAAAAGTAAAGCAGTTAAAAGTAACCGTTTTACACATTATCACTTGTTTTTTTAGAAAATTGTTTCAGAGCCATGATAAGACATTTACGAAGAGTGAAAACATTTCTGTATTAAGTATTAATTACAACATCCTGGTCCCATTTGATATGTATCAAACGACTATGTATAATCATTAATTGACAAATAAGCCGAACACCTATACAGAAATGTTTTATTTTCGTAAATGGCTTATCACGGCTTTGAAACTATTTTTTAAAAACAAGTAACAATGTGTAGAACGATTACTTTTAACTTTTTTACATTTTATGACAACCTTTCATTTGAATTTATTACGATGTTTTTGTAAACTAGTCATAAATGAAAGCCACGTTGTTTCATTAATTTGACTTCTCTAATTTATTTATTCTGTTGATAAAAATTGTTATATTCGTTTGTAGAGTGCAGCACATGCCCATATGATGTTCTATGACATCACCCACTTTTGTTTTGAAATAGTGTTTGTGTAGATTTGAAACGGTAAAAATGTCCAGTTGATATACTTGGGGTGGTGTGAGTTATCCACATTAATAACATCTTCAGTTAAACACATTGTTAAAAATGTTCAAATGTTTGTAAAGCTTATGGGACTTAACTACGGGGTCATCAGTCCCTAAACTTACAAACTACTTATGACCTATTTACAACTAAGGACGGCACAAATATCCATGCCCGAGGGGGGATTCGAACCCCCGACCGTAGTGGTCGTGCAGACCGTGACTGGAGCGCCTCAGTCTCCTCGGCCACCGCGGCCGGCTAAACACATTGTATGTATAATTAATTATACCTTGTTATGTCTGTCATAATGTCACAAGTGGTACTTATGTAACATTTTCATGTAGTAGCTGTGTGTTTTTCTTGTACTTTTTAGCACTGATAATGGCCAGTTACTGGCCGAAATCATGATTTGCTAATAAAGATTTTTGAAAAAGATGAACTGATGCTGAAAATTTCAGAGTATTGGAAACGTCAATTTTTGTCTCTCTCCCTACACACTCTGTACTTCCCTCTGCTGGAAAGAAAGGAGCTATGAAAGTGTAAAAGGTGTCGGTGAGAAGAGCGCGGTGTGAAGTGGTTGAAGCAGACCGGGTGTTTGTCGAAGGCCGCTGGCAGCGGGCCAGGCTGAAGCTTCAATGGGTCAGCCAAAAGTGGAGCCGCTTGTCGCCTGGCTACTGTTGCTAGCTTCCACTGCTGCTGCTATTCCCAGCCGCACGGCCATGGGCCTACTACGGCCGCAGATGAAGCCCTTTCTACACGAGACGTGCCACACGCACAAGGAAGTCGTCGTGAGCTGCAGCGCCCCTTGCGGTAGACCGTCCAACTACAAAGAAACGTTCCAGCGGTACGCATTTGTCGAGTCGCCTGCTTCACGGGTCTACTTCGTTTGTTGTCAACTTACAGCAAATGAATCGCCGCGTTAACATCACTTTTCGATACGTCAGATATACTGTGATGATTAACACATTAATTTGTGTTCTAGACTGCCACTGTGAAACTGTATTTAATTGTTTTCGTGCAGTTCATGCGTAACTACGTCGCTCATATCTGTTAACGGCCTCATTATGAAAAGTGATTACATACTGCGGTTTGAGGCGCCCATGTATATGATGAACAAGTTCAGGTGCCTATACATAGTCATTTCACTTTGATAAAGCTTCAAATAATGCCCACCAAAAACAAATATTTCATCTGTTAAGTACAGCATGTTTCAGGAAAAATAGCAAATATTTTAGAAGATGGTAATGAAGACGATTTGAAATTAAAATTTCATATAACGTGTGTTCCAATTTTTATTGGGTACAGAGATACAGCTCTTGATATGTACAATAAACTGATTTGGATATTTTGAGTGATTCTTTCGTCGGTTATTGGTAGATCAACATATTGACTTTCATTTAAATAACCGGTTTTCGACGTAGTTTAAAGTCTGAATATATCCTAGTAAGCTGAAAACGGGGTAACTAAATGTAAATGAAAGTGTAGAACATACACAAAATTCTACAAATATTCAAATGTTTGTAAATATATCGAACCAAACTGCGTGGTCATCAGTCCGTAGCTTACAAACTACTTAAACAAAGCTAAATTAACATAAGGTCAACACACCCATGCCCTAGGGAGGACTCCAACCTCCGACGGCGAGCAACCGCGCGCTCCCCAGCGAGGCGCCTTAGACCGCTCGGCTACTCCACCGCGGCCATAGATCATGAATACGACAATTCTTAATGATGTGGAACGTGTCACGTTAATGAAAGGTGTCTTTACTAATTATTACTTTGCACTAAATACTAGCTGAGGAACCCAGCGTTGCTTGGGTTACAATATATGGCATGAGAGACAGCTTAAGTATTATTCTAAATATGAGATGAATACATACTGTTTAATTGAGATATTGTGAAGCAGTTATAGTGCTTAAGGTATTCTGGCCGCGTTGTGTATTAATGAGTGAGTGTGGTGGGCGAAAATCCATATAATATAATAGATAATCTTAGGTGAAGCTAAATAATACACGAACTCCGTATATGTGAAAATATATGGGGCCAATGCAAGTTTAGTACTATTGTTTTAACATAATAGTATTTAAATAAAGCTGGAAGAGATTGGACGTTACTATACTTCTCAAGGCATTTATTTTTCATTTCATATACATCAGTATAATATAATTTTTGTCTTCACAACTCTTGCTTATAGACTATATTTGCAGTTTTCTTGTTGGGAGTGTAAAGGAACAAATGTGTAGGAGATCCAACTCGTGCGCGCGCGACGTACAACTGTCCGTGAGAAAAGCAAATTACATTTCTGAAAACGATATTGGACAAGTGCGAATATTGATTTGTAACAGTTTTCACAAATATCTTATTGAATAGGAATTTGGAATGAATTGTAAGACTGTGTGAATCATGACACTCTATACAAAAGAGTTTCGCGTGAAAGTGCTGGTCATAATGAGATGTGATAACAACTGTAGTATCTGATTCGGTAAAATTTTACTTTCTATCCTGGAGGCCTCGTGTTTTTATGTTGGCAACATCAATAACATGATATAAAATCGTTCCAAAGATGACCGAACCACATAGAGTGTAGATAAATACTGCTTGATTTTTATCTTTGAGTCTATCTGAATTTTTATCTTTGTTTTTTGTCTCTGTTCATAGTCTTGACGGAAACATGTGATCTATTAAAAAAATTGCATATTTGATGTTCCTCGTCGTTATTAAAGTCTGAAAGGACCGCATTGTCTGACGATTGAAAGAATAAACAGATTTTGACTCGTACCGTAAAGTTTGTAAGTCACAGAGTATATTGCTTTTCCTAAGAGTATTTATTGCATATTTTGCGAATTTTTGCTCGTCACACTCACCCACTGCCACGCACCGCGACCAAACTCCCTCACTAACATCATTAGACCAAGGGCTATCTACCACCACAACCACGAGTGGGTGGCAGTATGTGGTCATGGAGAAAAGTCTGTCAGCACGTACACACACAAGCCTTTTATATATAGATATAGATTACACGACACATTTTTTTCAGAGTTACTAATCTATCCTCTTTAGTCCTTAAGTACACGTATATGCACCTTGGTTTCTAAACTATTCTCTGTCTGTGGCGTATTTTGTGTGTTCAGACCGCGAGTGTACCTTCGTGCTTTCAAATGACGCCACTTGTACAGCCCTTGCAGCAGTACTTCTGGAGCTACACGAATCAGAAGTTAGATATTAGTGAAGCTGGCAGCGTCGTTATGACAGCAAGTAACAAGTAAATAATACATTAAGCTTTATGTGTTTATTTTCGTTGTAGTGAGTGATAAGTATAGTTGGAAGAATCATCTGAAATACAGCAAATGTGAATTATTTCAATTTTACTGGGCAATAAATGCCGATGTTTTCATGGTACACGTCTGTGTACCTTGTATGCACTTGTACCATAGCTCTGTACTTGATAACGTACCATATTTTGCAGCTCATGTGCTAAGTGATAAAGAGATATCACGCATACTAAAGGGAAGTGTTGCAGAATATTCAAATTCAAGTTTTTTTTTTTTTTTTTTTTTTTTTTTTTTTTTTTTTTTTTTTTTAGCATGCCTGACATTTACGCATCTCTGGAGAGGAAAGTGATTCCAATGGACCCAAAGGACACTTGGAATCTTTCACTGAATTCTTTCCAGGTAAATTCTGAGAGCCTGTGACATATTAGACAAACCTCAAATCTGTTCAGACTAGTTCACTTAGTTTCAAACCAACCGCATCAGAAATTTTGCATTAAAGTCGTCATGGGGACTCATACAAAACCATCTGGTAGTAAAAAATACTTGTAAATATGTATTGTACAATTTCTTATTGTAAATAAAATATGTAGATTGTACAAAGACAACATACTGTAATAATTTTACCCTCAAATACAGTATGTTCCCTTAAGAAAATTTAAGACATATGTTTACGATTGAAACCCGAGGTACACGAGTGTGTACCATCAACGTTCAAAGAATGAAAATTTTCCAAATTGCAAAAGAGAAAAATATAATGCCTATGCAACCTAATAAACAAAAAGATATTGACATTTTCAAAATTTTAAATTTACGTTGGCACTGGGACTGAAGAGGCTATATCTAAAAATTCATCCTTAGTGTAGAAGGAGTTGCCATTTATAAATTCGTTTAATTTATTTTTAAATAGGTAGGTGACCAAAGACTTTTGTGGCAGCATAATGTACCCCTTTCTCTGCCAAAGCCAGATTTAACCTTGAATAGTGAAGATAATTAGTTCTCCTACTGTTGTAGTTCTGTACACTACTGTTGCTTTCGATTTCGGTGGGATTGGTAATAACAAATTTCATAAGTGAATATACAGGGTGTCGCCGGCCGCGGTGGCCGAGGGGACTGAGGCGGCTACTACGGTCGGGTGTTCGAATCCCCCCTCGGGCATGGATATTTATGCCGTCTTTAGTCTTAGTTAATTCATAAGTAGTTTGTAAGTTTAGGGACTGGTGACCCCGTAGTTAAGTCCCATAAGCTATACAAACATTTGAACATTTTATACAGGGTGTCCCACTCAACTGTTTCACCCCAGATATCTCTGGAACTACAATAGGTATTGATAAACGACTTTCACGGTTTTAAACATACAGCAGGGACTTATGAAAGTAGGTACTAGGAGACAGTCTAAAAAGTAAAGAAATATTATTTTCAACACAAAACTTATGTTTTTTAAGTGGACACCCCATATTATTTCTTAAGCAATCGATAGGATGAAAAATCACAAAACGAATGGCGTTGGTTGCATCGCGATGCGTCAGTTACATCCGGAGAAACTGCGAAGAGAAGTTGACGTTTGAAATACACGAGGCGCGCTGTTCGAGACTCAACCGTGAGTCTCGCTTGAGCCTCGGACACGCGCTAGCAGCGCGCCTCATGTGTTTCAAACGTCAACTTTTCTTCGCAGTTTCTCCGGATGTAACTGACGCATCGCGATGTAACCAACGCCATTCTTTTTGTAATTTTTCATCCTATAGATTACTTAAGAAATAATATGGGGTGTCCACTTCAGAAAACATAAGTTTTGTGTTGAAAATAATATTTCTTGACGTTTTAGACTGTCTCACAGTACCTACTTTCATAAGCCCCTACAGTACGTTCATGACCGTGAAGGTCGTTTTTCAATATCTCTTGTAGTTTCCAGAGATTTCAGGGGTGAAACAGTTCAGTGCGACAACCTGTATATACTGTGAAGCTACAGTGAAAATCCGTAGCTCTTCAAATAAGTGTCTGCGCAATGATCATGGGTGGGCTCCAGCAATTATTCTATTTCACGCTTTTGTGCAATGAATACTTTTTTACTCAATTATGAATCGCCCCAGAAAATGATGCCATACGGAATGATTGCGCCTACAGCGGCGAGTCTTTACCTGCCCCTCTCCAAACGTGACAAACTTTAATGGAACTAACGGACATATTTATCTGCCGATTTTGATTTTGAGCAACTATGAATGGGTCACATCGGCCGGGACGTCGTGCCGTGTATAGGCCACCTGTTATAACGCGGTACAACGGCCAGAAAACTGTCATTTTTGATTGTGGATCAATTGGGGGCTTGTGCAGAGTAGTGTAGCGGGCGGGCCACGTGTGGCAGCGAACGTTGGCAGCCCTGAGCACGGGGGCGGGACAATACGGGTCGCTATTCTGGGCGCGGTGTCTGCTGTGCTCTCCTATAATAGGAGGCTCTGCCACTACACGCCAGCCAACATCAGCCGCCCAGGCTTAACTCACCACCGCTCTCAAGCCTAATCACATCTACACGGGATACTCTGCAAATCACATTCAAGTGTCTGGCAGAGGGTTCATCGAACCACTTTATACTATTCATCTCCCATTCCACTCTCGAATAGCGTGCGGGAAGGAAGAACACCCGAATCTCTCCGTTCGAGCTCTGATTTCTCGTATTTTATACCGATGATCTTTTCTACCTATGTAAGTGGGAGACAACAATATATTTTCGCATTCGGAGTAGAATGTCGGTGATTAGAGTTTCGTAAGTAGACCACGCCGCAGCGATAAGCGCCGTTGTTGTAATTATTCCCATGCCAGGGCCTGTATCATTTCTGTGGCGCTGTCTCCCCTGTATCGTGACAATACGAAACGAGCTGCCCTTCTTTGGACTCTTTCGATGTTCTCCGCAAACCCATCTGATAAGGATCCCACACTGGGCAGCAATACTCCAAAAAAGGACGGACAAGCCCAGTGTATGCAGTCCCTTTAGTAACTCTGTTTCATCTTTTAAGGGTTCTGCCAATAACACATAGTCTCTGGTTCACCTTTCCCATGACCTTATATCTACGTGTTCTTTCCAGTTTAAGTCTGATGTAATAGTAATTCCTAGGTATTTTGTGGAGTTTACGGCCTCCACGTTTGATTGATTTATCTGTAAACAAAGTTTAACGGATTTCTTTTCGTACTCATGTGGACGACGTCACACTTCCCATTATTTAGAGTCAGATACCAATTTTTACACCATAATGATATCTTATTTAGATCGTTCTGCAGTTGGTTTTGATCTTCAGATGATTTTACTAGGCGGTAAATGACGGCGTCATCTGAAAACAACCTAAGAGAGCTACTTAGATTTTCCCCTAAATCGTTTATGTAAATAAGGAACAGCAGACGACCAATGACACTACCCTGTGGAACGCCCGATATCACCTCTGTTTTAGTCGATGCCTTACCATCGATTACTACGAACTGTGTCCTCTCTGAACAGGAAATCCCATATCCAGTCACAATTTCATTAAAAGCCGTTTGTGAGGTATGTGTCAAAAGCCCACTGGAAATAAAGAAATACGGAATCATTTTGAGACCCCTTGTCGATAGCACTCATCACTTCGTGTGAGTAACGAGCTAGCTACCTATTGTGGTATGCCGCGGTGGAGTAGCCGAGCGGTCTAAAGCGTCTCGCTGCGGAGCGCGCGGTTGCTCGCCGTGGAGGTTCGAGTCCTCCCTGGGGCACGGGTGTGTGTGTTGTCCTTAGGTTAGGTTACCTAGGTTTAAGTAGTTTGTAAGCTACGGACTGATGACCACGCAGTTTGGTCCGATAGATTTACAAACATTTGAAATTTTTTTTTATTGTGGTACCTATGTCTTGGACTAAGAATTAGGAGTCGCCCTTTAGTTCCCCTATTGCAGTGTCTTTCAACCTGCGGGTCGCAATTCAAAAGTAATAGCAGTGTGCACAGCTACAATACTAGGAGAAAGGGAGATATTCACTATACAGGGTTAAATCTAACTGTGACACAGAAAGGGGTGCATTATGCTGCCACAAAAGACTTCGGTCACTTACCTAGTAGTATCAAAAATCTGACAGATAGCCAACTGGTAATTAAAAAAAAATTAAAGGCATTTCTGAATGGCAACTCCTACACTTCAGTTGAATTTTTAGATAAAACTTAAGATATTAAAAGAAATAATAATAAAATAAAAAATAAATAAATAATGAAAATTAAAAAGAATCCTTAAAATATTGTCATGTATAGGCACCATTTACTAAACTGACACGTTCCACATAAGTACGAAATGTATATATGATCTATGGATATACGTTTTACGTGCGTGTGCAAAGCGTTTTAGGTTCTTATATTCACCACAGAGCATCTGTTAAGTTTTAGAAGCTTCTTTTCTGTTTCTAAATAATAATAATAAAAAAGGCTAGGCGCATGCGAACACCCTACAGCTCACAACAAAACAACGCTGACAAGGGGAGGCAACGCACGAATTTTCTTCAAACTTTGTGCCCTTTTATCAGAACATTAGGAAAACATAATGTGCAAGGACTAAGGCGCAGTATTTAAACGATTTCGAGAAAATCGCAGTAGTAGTTTTTTTACGCGTCGAACATTTAACCGTGTGTTGCAACTACAAGTAAGCCACAAGCAAGAGGCAGAGGTGGTCCAATATAGAGCTGCTTACACTTTGGTTACACTGTCAACAAGATATTGGCAGTTCCATGGAATTAATCGTTGCGTTTTAATCAGTAATTAAAAGAACACATCAATCAACAGAGCTGTACCTATCGGAGAAACAACTTTTCTTCACTTTTAGCATAACAATATAGCATGACCTTACTATCGAAAACGAAAATCACCATCTGGCGTCTTCGAAGGCAAACATAACTTTCACAGAAAACATAACAATGGATCAGGAATTAATTGCACAAGTAAATCTTATTCGAGAAGACGAACTTTGGAGTCAAAAACAAACAAACAAGTGGATCGATCGGCAGTTCAACCCTTGCTCATACCGTCGTTTCTTTTTGTTTTTTTTTTCATCACTGTTCATATTATTTTAAGGATATCATGTTAAAAAATAATAAACAACGCGGGAATGTGCAAGACTCGCACAGTACACAAACGCATCTTTTACTTGACGATTCTGAACCGCATTATGCACATGTAAGTCGCGATATGCAGTAGTCGGAGAAGGGGAAGTCACCTCCGTCTTTGCAGGAAAATGCAAATTTTGTGCTTGTGAAAAAGTCGTGCATACACAGTTCGTTCACGCTGCACTACGCAACGTCCCGCCACTATGCAGGTTCAGAGCAGAATAGGAATGGGACATCGGACAGCGATATATCGAAATATCGATATATCGGACTTAATTGCGCGATATTTTCAGTCGATATTCATTTAGCCTTCATTTAGACTTCAATTGAATGATAAAGTTTGTTAAGACAGAAACGAATAAAGAACTTTTTAAAAATATGGCTCTAGAAATGATGAATGGTAACTACACGCAAACAGAATGGCTTCATATATATACAGATGGATCCTTGACTGAAGCAAATGGTATCGCTGGTGCTGTAGTCTACAGTGAAATATTTTGTTTTTACAAAGCTTTAGGGCAGTATTACTCCCATTTTGATGGAGAGTTGGAGGCAATAAACCTGTCACTAAGACAATTTCTGTCTGTATCCAAAGGACACAAAAAGGTTGTTATATTTTGTGATTCAACTTCTGCAATACAGGCAATTGCATCCTTCCAAACACCTCAAAGTGCTTGCGTACATGAAATAAAATCCTCTGTTGCCTCAATCACCAAAGCTGGAACTGAAATAGTTTTGCAATGGATACCAGCACATACAGGTATACATGGCAATGAAATGGCAGACTTTCTAGCCAAAAAGGAACCAAAATTTCTCAAAAAAAAAAAAAAATAAATAAATAAAAATGTCCAAAATTATCATACATCTCCATTGAAAGACTCATCAAAAACAGTTTCAAGAAAAAGTTTTATGACCACTTGGCAACACAAGGACAAGGAAAAACATGGCTTCTACTGTTAGAAGAGAAGAACGCACTTCCCAAACACCCACGAAGGGAAACTGTGGCAGCCACGACTGCCTTGCGAAACACCTACACAGGATTGGAATCTTACCCTCACCGAAGTGCGTTATATGTGAAAGAGAAGACACCATAATGAATTGGGAGCATCTCAGAAACTGCGAAAGACTGCAATATTGTGACGGGATATCAGACGGTCAATTGCATTGGGAAGTTAGAAGACTAATGACTATGTATCAAATGTCTGAGCATTAAATAAATAAATAAATCATTTAGCCGATATATCGGTAATATCGATATTTTAACGGAAATTTTATTTTTATTATCATTATTTTCTAACTCAAAATAGAGATATCTCAACTGTATTTTTGTTTTAATGTTTAAGTGTTTACAATACTACAACACAACCTACAACTTATTAGGATCTTAGCAAATTTTGATTTTTGTCAGCTGTGTGTTTTCGTAATTTCCTCTCACTCTAAAGTACAGTTGGTAGAATTCTTTCAAATGTAAATCTCAGATCACTTCTTGAAACCTCTTTTGCTGGTGTTGTACTGTTGTTCTTCGCTCGTTCTGTCTTTATTTTGTTGAGCTGTGTGAAGACGAAACAGAAATGCCTCTTAGAAGTGATGTGTGAAGCATTTTAAATCACATGATAGTAAAAGTGCTAAGTGCAATTATTGTGGGAAGATACTCCGCACTTCAGGTAACACCACAAACTTAAAAGCACATGGACGTGTGGCTACCGAATCAATGAAGAAAACAGTGTTAAAATCACTCCCTGATAGTGCTGCATTACAAGGTTGTAAGATTTCTGTATTTGTAAAATAATGTGTATTTAATGCTGGTTTCTTTTAATTTTTTATGAATCTATAAAACCCACACCTCACTGTTTCAAACAACAAGTGACAGCGTAAGTTTTACAGTGAATTTCAAAACTAAAATTTTTGCACAGATGTATCGAAATATCGATATTTTAGATTCGATTTATCGGTGGTAACGATATTTAACGATGTATTATAACATCGAAATCGATATTTTTCTTTCGATGTCCCATCCCTAGAGCAGAATGGGGCCTGCCCCTCCCCATGTTAACAATTTCAACCTGTTTCTGCTGGTCGAAGCGTCCAGCGAAGTCCCCAATGCACGTGCAAGGGATTTTGGAAATCCCAACAAGTATACAGGTTCCAGATAACCTTATGCGTTTGGTCGTTTACTTGTTGAAAATTATAATTATATTTGTCGTAATAATAAACGTATGTAAGCAGACAAATGACATTTAACATTCAATACATGTCTATGCAACTATACGTATTTTTTCGTTGTTTTACCTTTGAAATGCAATATATGTGAACTAATATGACCAGTGTTCAAGGAAAAAAAATTAAAAAAATAAAGAAACGAAACGTCGATATGCGCTCGGATCGAACTGCCGATCCGTCGGGTCTTCCAGTCCTCCATCGGGCTTAAGTGTCTGTGTTATCTTTAGGTTTAAGTAGTTTGTAAGCTAAGGGACTGATAACCACATACGTTAAGATTTGCAAACATCTGAACATTTTTTTTTGAACTGCCGATCCACCCACTAAGAAGCCAGAGTGCTAACAAATTTTTTTCTTCCCAGTAGAGCGATGCTTTGAAACTACATATCCGTACGATGCAGTAGTTGTTCTAAATCACTCGATGATGCGTATCGTTAGTCTGCCCCACTGACTGTTTCTATTTTGCTTCTTTTTCTCACAGTGCCGCACATCTTCATCCTGTTCTCATGCTTGATCAGTGTCCAATGTGCGATGATCTATTCGCTGGCCTTCTTACCACAATATTTGAGGGGAATGCGATGGGATGTTTTCAAAAACCGTTCAAAAGTAAGAACAAGGAGATTGGAAATCCTATATAACTACTTGGTTGAAATAATGGTCATTAACGAAAAGCTAAATATATTCAAACGATGAGTAAGACCAACTATAACATATGCTTCACAATGTTGGACCATGTGCACATCACACGACCGGAAGCTCTATAGTCCTAGTCACGTATGAAGGCGGCCCAGTTTTCAGCCGTTCTGTGCGTCCCCCTCCATTACCACAATGACAGCCAATAATGTTCATTCTGTAGGCATGTGGCTGGCCCGAGGTACTCAACGTTTCTGCCGCAGGCTCAACTGTTGGCGCTCGGCCGTAGCTCCCCCCTCCACGCTTCCCCTATCGCTCTGCATCTATGCCCGGGAGCGCCTTCCTACATGACGCCAACTATAGTTACAGAGACAAGGATGCAGTACTCGTCTCGATGAGTGAGCCTAACGTGGGACAGAGCAGCCAAAAAGACTACATCCTCAGAAAGCAAACATAGCAGAAAAGCGTTAATAGTTTATAGTGGTAAGGGCATGTGAAGCATCGTAAGCCTAACCGTGTGACAAGAAACTCCGTCCGCCGGCCGCGGTGGCCGAGGGGATTGAGGCGCTCCAGTCATGGTCTGCACGGCCACTACAGTCGGGGTTCGTATCCCCCCTCGGGCATGGATATTTGTGCTGTCCTTAGTTGTAAGTAGTTCATAAGTAGTTTTTAAGTTTGGGGACTGATGACCCCGTAGTTAAGTCCCACAGACTTTACAAACTTTTGAACATTTTTGAAACTCCGTCCATAGGCCTCGAAAGGTACATTGGATACCGACCGACCTTCGTGTCCCCTTCCACCCAAACACGTCAACAGATGTGGTATGGAGGGGACGTGGACCCGGCCTTTGTGTCGGGTTTTGTGACCAGAGCCACTCTTCAATCAAGTAGCTCCTCAGTTGTCATCACAAGGGCTGAGTTCGTACCAAGTTACGAACAACGCTCGGCAGAAGCGGACGGTGACCCATCCAATATTTGACATAAAACATGCCCTGGACGCCCACTGAATACACTGATTAGCACACTAAAGAACGGTGGGGATGTGAAACAAGACAAGGAAAGCTGAACCCAAAAGACACGGGAAAAGAGGAGTACAGTGTTCAGTCTTTTCGGCAAATGTCTAGTGCGAATAGATCACTTCATGGCGAATAACCTCTTTTGGCGATAAAATTTTTACCGACACTACCCAGCGATGTTAGGCGCCCTTCAGTGTTCGACAAGCCACGGAGTACTACATGTCACCGAACTAGCAGAACTTACTAGCCAGGTAGACAAATGTCTACCTTCCCCAGTAACTTGATAGAGTGAGTTTCCAAAAAGAAAGCATCGGAATGACTCTGTTCAGGCAGAGAAAGAATTTTGAGAACAGAATGAGGAACTTAAATTTTGCACACCCTGCCGCTATGCCAATAGTTGACTGGCCACTGCCTCGGTCGCTCACTGCCTAGAAGACAAGGCGCCACAAATGGCCGTGCCTACGTCACACCGAGAGGCCGGGGCCGCCAGCTGACTGGCTGGCCGCTGGGGCACGTCCACCGCCTCGTAGCGGCCGGCCAGTCAGCTTGCGTCCGCCTCCTCTCGATGTGACGTAGGCACGGCCAGTTGTGAGGCCTTGTCTTCTAGGCGGTGTTGTTCAGCCTGAACCTCACACCTGCCATATGCCTGACCTGTCAGTCAATGTCTTAAAACAGAAAGCATCAGCCAACATTTTGACCCTCGCAGCATTTGTTCACCATGACCATCTATCACTCCTACACGCTTGTCTCAAACACACTATATATGGTGTTTCTTATTAATGTTAAGGAAACTCTGCAGCTAAGTAAATGGCACTAGACCCATGCAGTAGCAACCGTCAGGAGATACCCAAACCAAAAGCGGATGACAAATTACGAACTTGTGTTGTCAGCATATGACGTGCAGTGTCCCATCTGATCATCCCGATCCATTGTTATGACTGTGGGCCTATGTGCACGATTTGCTGCGTAGAGTTCAGGGTTCGAGCCACGCGGTTGGCAAACAGTATTTCTTTTTCACTGTGTTAGATAATTATTTGTTTACGTTGAGGTATGATTCAATATTCTTTATTCCCTGGCCTCGCAGGCTCAGCCGCTGCACATGGGGGGGAGGTACGTCATCTGGTGTGGTCAGCATATTCAATACATTTCCATTTCGCTTTTAGGGTACTTCCAGACATTTGTGCCCACATGTGTCTGATATTAAATTGTTAATCTCAGCCACTACTTCGTTTCTTTGGGCATTTTTAAACGTAAATAAGAAACATACATACATATAAATGAGGAAAAATATTTCGTACAGACTGTCACACATTGAGATACAAACTTAAATTGGTTTTCCGCGTGTTCCTGTGTCAATAAATGGCAATGCAATTGAATGGTAAAAATCTGGAAATCTGAAGTGGACGTTTGGGTGTTACTGTGCACCGACATTGGCCAAGGCCACAGATCGGCAACTGGGCAACAGGACAGACATTCTTTTCCCTATGCCAACTAGCCACGATACATAATACCAGCCAGCAGAAACGGTACGAGAGAGACGTGAGCGCTCTCATTGCTCGCAGTGTCACCCCATAGCCCGCTGGTATGCACTTTTACTAGCGGGCTATGGTCACACAGACCGCCGCTTGATGCCGCATGCCTCGCCTTCTCGTGAGCGGCTAGACTACCTGCAACACCCGCATGTTGTGCCCTGTTGACGAGCTGTCCCCTTGGACAATGTCGGCGCACAGTAACTCCCAAATGTCCACTTCATATTCCCAGATTTTTATCATTTAATTGCACTATCATTTATTGACATGGGAACATGCGGAAAACGAATTTTGGTTTGTAGTTCAGTGTGCGACTATTTGCACCAAATATTTTTCCTCATTTATGACTCACTTGTGTGTGTGTATTCAAAAAATATTTACAAACTTCGAGAACTTGTGGCGGGAAGTGAGTACATGAGATGTTGAATACTAATCTATGTCTAGCAATGTCATCCAAAGACGCTGTGAGCCCTGCTTGCTGTGGGAAGAAAGAAGATGAGGGTTTAACGTCCCTTCAAGAGAGACGGAGCACAACCTCTGTTTTCTGATTAGTGAGGGAAAGGACACCACCCGTGCTCTTTCAAGGAACCATCCCGGCATTTGCCTAGAGTAGCAATGGTAAATGGCAATGCAATTGAATGGTAAAAATCTGGAAATCTGAAGTGGACGTTTGGGTGTTACTGTGCACCGACATTGGCCAAGGCCACAGATCGGCAACTGGGCAACAGGACAGACATTCTTTTCCCTATGCCAACTAGCCACGATACATAATACCAGCCAGCAGAAACGGTACGAGAGAGACGTGAGCGCTCTCATTGCTCGCAGTGTCACCCCATAGCCCGCTGGTATGCACTTTTACTAGCGGGCTATGGTCACACAGACCGCCGCTTGATGCCGCATGCCTCGCCTTCTCGTGAGCGGCTAGACTACCTGCAACACCCGCATGTTGTGCCCTGTTGACGAGCTGTCCCCTTGGACAATGTCGGCGCACAGTAACTCCCAAATGTCCACTTCATATTCCCAGATTTTTATCATTTAATTGCACTATCATTTATTGACATGGGAACATGCGGAAAACGAATTTTGGTTTGTAGTTCAGTGTGCGACTATTTGCACCAAATATTTTTCCTCATTTATGACTCACTTGTGTGTGTGTATTCAAAAAATATTTACAAACTTCGAGAACTTGTGGCGGGAAGTGAGTACATGAGATGTTGAATACTAATCTATGTCTAGCAATGTCATCCAAAGACGCTGTGAGCCCTGCTTGCTGTGGGAAGAAAGAAGATGAGGGTTTAACGTCCCTTCAAGAGAGACGGAGCACAACCTCTGTTTTCTGATTAGTGAGGGAAAGGACACCACCCGTGCTCTTTCAAGGAACCATCCCGGCATTTGCCTAGAGTAGTTTAGTGAAATTTTGGAAAACATAAATCTGGATGGCTGGAGTCGCTCACCTCCCAAATGCGAGTCCATCATCTCCGGTAATGTGAAATAAATGTCTTATTTGCAAACTATTTGCTTGGCATATATTGGCACGAGGTAGTATGGGGACAAAACAAGGAAAAAAAAGTTGAGAAAACATTGACTCTGAAATGCATACGTGAATAGCATTGAGGACTTGACTTGTCAAAGACGTGTGTTTCACTGTATCGAAGATGAAGTAATAATAGCATGGTTGGATGATCTTTCGCCGCGGTGGAGTAGCCGAGCGGTCTAAGGCGCCTCGCTGCGGAGCGCGCGGTTGCTCGCCGTCGGAGGTTTGAGTCCTCGCTGGGGCATGGGTTCAAATGTTTGTAGAGCTTATGGGACTTGACTACGGGGTCATCGGGCCCTAAACTTACAAACTACTTATGAACTACCTTATACTAAGGACGGCACAAATACCAATGCCCGAGGGGCGATTCGAACCCCCGACCGCAGTGGGCGTGGAGACTGTGACTGGCGCGCCGCAGTCCCCTCGGCCAGCTCGGCCGACTGGGGCATGGGTGTGTGTGTGCAAATGTGTGTGTGTTGTCCTTAGGTTAGTTTACCTTAGTTTAAGTAGTTTGTAAGCTTCGGACTGATGACCAAACAGTTTGGTCCGATAGATTTACTAACATTTTTAATGATCTTTCCGGACATGTGTTCGTGTTGAAAATGCTGCCTTTTCCCTCTACAACTCATCGAACTTGGTAGACATTTTGAATCAATATAAAATAAGTTAAAAAAGTGTCTAATACTTGTGGGAGTGCGAAACCTTAACTTTTCACGGCGTAATGCATTTTCAAACAACTTACGGGTATGGTGCCGATATTTCGACGGCAGGACACCCTGACATTCTCAAGGCACAACTGCACTCAAGGAAGCGATGTGCGAGCGTATTTAACACCTCGGTTTGCAAAGGGTAAACAAGGAAGATAACACACACAGCAAAAGTCACTGCAGAGTCAACGCAACCAAAGATAACCAAACATCAAAAATATTGGTAGTGACTATTAATCAGCAGGTGTAGCAGCATTAATTCTGTCCCTCTGTTTTCCGACGACAGTGCCGGATTACCTACTCCATTAAGCCTATTGAGGTGTTGGGACCTACACGTAGCTTGGGATCTAAACCACGTGTCTTTTCTGGAATATATCTTCAAAGAACTGAGATGTGAAGGATAGCGTAAAGTGTGAAAGGGATCCAATAATGCGACCTTACCATCTCGACACTTTCACTTTAGCATAGTTTTATCTTTCGATGCGTTTCAAAATGCTCAAATGTCTGTAAAACTATGGGACTCAACTACTGAGGTTATCAGTCCCTAGGCTAACAAACTACGCAAACTAACCTTGAGGCAACACACACCACACACTAATGCCCGAGGGAGGACTCGAACTTCCGACGGAGAGCAAGCGTGCGCTCCGTAGCAAGGCAGCTTAGAGCGCTCGGCCATTCCACCTTTGCTCCATGTGTTTCCTCACAGTTTTTCGTCAGTGGCTGCGTGCAGATGTTGCGTGACACTTCACATTATGGATTCATTTTTTTCCCCACTACAGAGGGTGGCCAATCCCCTGTGGTGAAATATCGCGTAGGCAATTTCAATGGATGGATTATAACAATGACACATTCACATGCTTACTGGCAGCAGTCGTGTTATGCAATTTCGTATGTCTCTATACGACAACTTAATATTGGTGTTTTAGTATGAAGCAGTCTGCACTTCGTGTTAAAAATTTGCAATAGCAAGGCAAGCTGTCAGAGCGATCCAACTATAATTTAAGTAGTTTCAAAGTCTAGGGACTGATGACCATACCACTTTAGTCCAATAGGTCTACAAACATTTGAAATACTAGCTAAAAAAATAAAAGGAAGAAAAAGTCCACTCTAAGCAACAAGAGGAGGGATAAATGCTCACAGACCAACCAGAATATGGATCCAACAAGTGCTGAATTGAATCCGCGAATGACTCTATAGCAAGCTGTTTCTTAGCATTAGAAGTCTTCCAGTTTATCATCTGCTAATTACCGCTGAGCCGGAGAACAAATGTTGTAAACTGAACTGGAAACTTGTTTCTAGTATTCGATCTCTTAAAGACACGTGGTTTTATTTCGTAATAAGTCCGCCTCTGTAGTCTAGTGGACAGCATGGGTTCGATTCCCGGTCAGGTCGGGATCATCATTTCATCACCATCATCATCACCACCGTCATCATCATTGACACCAAGAGAGACTTGCACCAGGCAGGCCGAACACGACCCAATGGGTTCTAACAGCCAAAAAATGGCACACAGTGATCTCTATACAGGCTGTATGTATAATACTAGTCCCTGAGCATAGACCTGCGGCGTGGCTGCTCATTCATAAGTTTTCCAGACAATATTGCGTTGGCCGCCATCTTTAAATCTGGCAAATGAATTTCCACGATTCTGTACGTGACAAGAATTGCTTGCTTACTTCTTGTTTTGAACATAATGTCAATATGCGGTATAATAGGCTGCTATGGGGACCGAATTGAGACCTATTTTCATTACGCACTCTAGTAACATTTTGTATCAGCCATATTTGAGTTTGACAAAGAACTAAATATGAATATCTGCGAGGAGCGTTTCAAAAGTCCTTGCACTGTCCGAGAGATGGCACCACCAGCGCGTATCGAGGTCGTGTTTAGTTGGTAGCATCTTTGGAAAGAACGCACACCAAGTTTCATCCTTATTGCTCTATTTCTTTGTGTTTGGCATTCGTGTGAATCAAAGAAGTAGAGTGATTGTCAAAGAATGGACGAAAAAGAATTTCGTTTGGTGATTAAACATTACTTCATGAAGGGCAAACAGGAGACTAAAGGGATGCTTGAGAAACATTATGGTGACTCTTTTCCTTCGATCAAAAGTTTATAAATTGTTTCAAAGTTTTCGGAGTGGCCATATGGGCCCAAGTGACGCTGAACTTTATGGACGCCCTGTAGAGGTTAGGACATCCATGATAAGGTGATGGATGACAGAAGAGTTAAGGTGCATGATATTGCTAGTGCTGTGGGCATCTCGAATGAACGGGTACATAATATTTTGCATTAACATCTGGACGAAAAAAGTGGTACCTACCGGTATTTATTTTGAAACACAAAAGAACAGGATTCATACCACGGTTTTATTATGCCTACAATAAAGAGCAACAATGCATTGATTCACTGTTTCCTTTGATGATGTCTTCCTTTTAAAGATGGCATACCGTGCAAGTTTAATACCGTTTGCTGTAGTGCACATCCACAGTGCATTTTAGTTTCACAGCTCCAGTCGTCTTCAAAAGGACACTTTCTCATGGTTGTGTATCGCGGCATATCAAAAAACACTGAGGTCTGGTCAGCGTTACCAATCTGGGAGAGCAAATTGTCAAATTGCTGTGGCACTTTTATTTTGTAACGACGGAATTCGAATACCTTATCTGTATAGTGTGCAGATAATAGCTGGCACTAACATGTTCTCTTTCGTACACCGAGATTCTTCCGCCTCATAAAATGAATCGCCCAACCAATGCTTGCTTTAAAATCATTTCTGTCAATGTTTAGCGTGGCAGCTATCTAGCGAACTTCCTTCTGAGTCATTTCATAAAAGACAGCTCAACCATCATTCCGAAGTTTATTGACATAAGCCATTACACCATTACCAATTTCGTGATATTTCCCCATTTTAGGCCCACGGAAAGATATGGAGCTTGCCTTTGCAGCCACGAGTTCATCTTTTTGTCTGCGCCAGTACCGTAATGAATTAGTATCGACGGAGAAATGTCTTCCTACAGCTTTTACACCGTTTCTATCGGCATAAAAAAATGGTAAAGCAGTGAACAATCGGAAGAGTGGTTTGAACACCAAAGTGCTTTACTAGGCATGGTGCTGTTTGGAGGTGGTATGCCGTTGCCTTCCTCCGACCTTCGAACTGACTTACCCAGCCAGTTATAGGGAGTCATATAGTTTAACGTGGGTTCCGAACCACGGTGCTACTCGACATTTTTCACATCAGTAACACTGCCAGAGGTGAACGAAGTGGAAAATGACAGGGGATCGAACCTGCGATCCTTGCATTCATAATCTGGCACTCTACTACTGTGCTACCAAGTCGAACTGGCATAAGGTAACACATTTGTAGGCTGAATATTTCGCCATTACGACAACTTGTAGCAAACTGACCTAGAAATATGTCTGCAGCTTAACGTTTCATATTTACGGTATGGTGTGACAGTGCAAATATTCGTTCGTGGTAGTAACGATATGTCCATTGTCAAGTTATTTGAAGGCAGCTCCAGTAAGAACGAACCAGGAGATGGAATTAAAGGTACAGCAGTCAACAATCCGAAGATTGGTTTGGCTTTACTAGGGATGGTCCTGTTTGAAGGTGGTATGCCGTTGCCTTCCTCCGACCTTAGAACTTACTTACCCACCCAGTTATAGGGGGACCTACAGTTTAACGTGGGTTCCGAACCACGGTGCTACTCGGTATTTTTCACATCAGTAACACTGCCAGAGGGGAAAGAAGTGGAAAGTAACAGTTAAAAATCCTAGGACCTGGCGGGGATCGAACCCGCGACCCTTGCATTCATAGTCTGGCATTCTACCACTGTGTTACTGCGTCGAACTGCAGTTTGAATATTTCACCATTTCGACAACTAGTTGCAAATTTACCTAGAAATATGTCTGCAGCTTAACGTTTCAGATTTACGTTATGTTTTGACAATGGAAATATTCGTTCGTGGTAGTATCGTTATGTCCATTGTTGTCCATTGTCAAGTTATTGAAAGGCCGCTCCAGTAAAAACGAACAAGAAGAGGGAATTATGCACGACATTCATAAAATAATTTTATAATTATGAAAAAACGTAGGAGAGGGGAGTATGCGAGGGGGGTTATGCGATAAAATACGGTATTAACGTACTCTTTCTCAAAGCCCAGCCGCAAAATTCTATTTAGAACACCTCCACAAAAAGAAGTCGTCGGGGACGGAACGCACATGTTGTACACACGGCCCTTTTAAGGGAGTAGAACTGCCGTACTCACCATTTTGGTAGCGAGAAGAGAAGGAAGTCGTGGGCTGCACTGCGGAGCGCCTGGTGTCCGGACTAGAAGTGCGGTGGCGCGCGCGCACGCCGCCAGTTTTTATCGGCTCGCTCGCAGATGGCGCGCGCGTCGCCCGCCGCGGGTTTCAGGTGTCCGAGTTATAACGAGCGCGCTTTTGGCAGCCCTGGCGACAAAACACGGTCACGTCGCCGCAGCCCAGTATTCCAGGCCGAATGGCAAACCTATCGGCCGGGCGGCCATATGCCCAACACAATCGCACCACCATTTTGCAACCCAATTACATCCTCTACCCCAGCGAATCTTCCCGACTCCTCTTGTAAACAGGTCTTCCTGACCGTCCCGGATTGTGCGGGATAGCCTCGCATTTGGACTCGTTGTCCCGCATTGGGATGGTTATTGAAAATGTCCCGCAAAATGGCAAAAGCGTCCCGCATTCCAGTAATTTTAAAATTGTTGGTCTAAGAGCACAAGCCGAAACTGCTTGTGTACGACAAGCTATGTCATACTGATTACTTTGCAATTTGCGATAATTTCCAACTTTAGCTCCTCCTCTTCAGTTGTTCAAATGTTCAAATGTTTGTAAAGGTTATGGGACTTAACTACGGGGTCATCAGTCCCTAAACTTACAAACTACATATGAACTACTTACGAACTAGGACGGCACAAATATCCATGCCCGAGGGGGGATTCGAACCCCCGACCGTAGTGGCCGTGCAGACCGTGACTGAAGCGCCTCAGTTTCCTCGGCCTCCGCGGCCGGCCCTCTTCAGTTGGTCTATCATTTTGTAACAAATGAAAATTATTATTTACATAAACGATTTAGGGGAAAATATAAGTAGCTCTCTTAGGCTGTTTCCTGATGACGCCGTTATTTACCTTCTAGTAAAATCATCTGAAGATCAAAACCAACTGCAGAACGATTTGAATAAGATATCAGTATGGTGTAAGAATTGGCAGTAGACTCTAAACAATGAGAAGTGTGATGTCCTCCACATGAGTACGAAAAGAAATCCGTTAAACTTTATTTACATGATAAATCAATCAAATGTGAAGGTCGTAAACTCCACAAAATACCTAGGAATTACAATTACTTCTGACTTAAATTGGAAAGAACATGTAGATTATGTCGTGGGAAAGGCGAACCAGAGACTGCGTTTTATAGGGAGAACCCTTAAAAGATGCAACAGAACTACTAAAGAGACTGCATACACTACGCTTGTCCGTCCTTTTATGGAGTATTGCTGCCCAGTGTGGGATCCTTATCATGTGGGTTTGACGGAGGACATCGAAAGAGTCCAAAGAAGGGCAGCTCGTTTCGTATTGTCACGATACAGGGGAGACAGCGTTACGGAAATGATACAGGATCTGTGATGGGAATCATTATAACAACAGCGCTTATCGCTGAGGCGTGGGTTACTTGCGAAACTCCAATCGCCAACATTCTCCTCCGAATGCGAAAATATATTGTTGACTCCCACTTACATAGCTAGAAATGATCATCAGAAAGAAATACGAGAAATCAGAGCTCGAATGGAGTGTTCTTTCTTCGTGCGCGCTATTCGAGAATGGAATAGGAGATAAATAGTATGGTGGTTCGATGAACCCTCTGCCAGGCACTTAAGTGTGATTTGCAGAGTATCCCATGTAGATGTAATCAATGTATATTTAACAATTATAACTTCGGGCCATCGGCAACGTCTGTTCTTTAAGAACAGACGTATCATTGTAAATATCTTATATTGCTTGCAAGTCAACTTCACAATGCATCATCTACGAATAAATGACAGTCTTCTTACATTAAAAGCAAAAGTGAAAGAAAATGATACTCATCATCTATTTCAAAATGAGAAATTCGCTAACAGTGGAAGTTATATTTTTTTCTAAGTTGGTACTGCATTTGGTAATAAGACGACTTATTACAACATTCTGTTTTTGGCATATTTTCTGTGCCTTCTGAAGTACCTTTCAATAAGTGTAATGGAATATTTTTCGGTGCTCAGGGTGACATACAGGGTGTAATATTATCAGTGTCTGTAGAAACGTATTTAAAACCTGACATGCAAATACAATATTAGCATTCATCTTACTTCCTTCGGGAATAGAAAGGTGGTGAAATTCTGAAAATGCAACAACGAAAGTGAGTGAGCATTGCGTGTAGTAAAAGCGCAATTAAACTCTGCACTTCATCGAAAGAACTTCTATAATAAAGTAGTTCAAATGGTTTTAAAAATGTAATTTTTATCAAATTTAATTGGAGGTTATTGCGAAATATCTTTCATTGGGAGGAGTAAGCTACTTATCAAAATGTGTGGAGCACGATGCTGCAAGAGCTGGAACGAATACTATTAGCAAGGACAAGGAAGGTGATTGGGAGATCGTAACGGAGAAAGACTATGTAAAAATTGTCAGACTCTATAATTCGAAATAGGATCATGAGAAAATGTTTATGAACTGTAAATAAAGATTGAAAATTGAGAATAAAATGTCACTCATGTTAGGTGTGTTACTTTAAAATTAAACTAGTAGGCCTACTCTAATAGCCTAAATTTCTTTCCTACTTCCAGAATGACTGGCACAATGAGTCAAGTGTTCTTAGTCCTCCTTCACATCTACCAAATGTTCTGCATTGAGTTTTGAAAAAGTTGGCCGCCTTAGTTAGGACCACGTATCTCTATACATTGAGAATTCCTTGCTCGCATCCCCCTTGTAACATCACCCCTTTTCGTAATGATTTAAGCTGTCCCAATGAGTTTTCCTAAATAACGGAAGATCATTTCATTTGAACAGCCAACAATACACCATTCCACTGTATGTGGGTAACATAAAGAAAATTACTCATTTTCTTATCGGCCATCGGACATTGCGTTGACGCCTTCTGCACTCCGCTAAACGGAACAATATGTGTTGCAGGATCACAGTAGAAAATCAGAAGTACTTAAAACTTTTATTGAAACGACTTTATTTCCATCTTAATGAAACATTTCAAACACAGACATTTTCCGACATAATTTGTATTAATATCAAATTGCTGCTCAATATTTCATGATTATTTAACGATGGCCATTACGGCCTACAAAGCCCTCTTCAGATTACCCGCTACTGTGTGATACAAATTCCGTGAGATAATATAAAAGTCACAGGATACGTTATTTACATAAAACTTTTATTTTACATATTTCTTGTAATGTGGTTTTCCATAGAAGATCGTTGTCATGCCACCAATATGGTACAGATATAATGTACTCCAAGAAATTGCTTTAGATTTTACCTGCTGGTATATGTCAACGATATTTTATGGTTACAATAACGTGTTTATATTTATACCAACGATATATTAATCAGTTCAAAGTGTGTATTAAATTTTGTCTCTGATTATGATAGGCAACGATACTGCATGCCTCCAACGGTTTGTTTACCAATGATATACGAGAATAATTTAGAAGGTGCTCTTTGGTGTAACATGCGTTAAAATTTTATCACTGAGTCTTTTGTTATTAACCTGGTTCCGCTTGGAATATTTCAATAAAATTTTCGAGGAAACTTTTATATCGTTGCCTACCACAATCAGAGACAAAATTTAACATCGTTGACATACACCAGCAGATAGCATCTATAGCAATTTCTTGCAGTAAATTATAACTGTACCATATTGCTTGATGGCAACGATCTTCTATGGAAAAACACATTACAAGAAGTATGTAAAAACAAAGTTTTATGTAAATATCGTATCCTGTTACTTTTATATTATTTCACGAAATTTGTATTACACAATTGCAGCTAACCTGAAATGCCCATCGTTAAATAAATATAAAATATTAAGCAGCGATTTGGAATTAATACAAGTTATATTAATCGTTAAGTGACATAGTTAACACTGCAGGACCCAAATATTACAAACAGACATTTGATTACACTGTAACTATAAATAAAATCCAGCAGCAGATTACAGAGCTGCTCATAGCTTCACAAACATGTACAAAGAGAAATAACATGGCTTCCACATTAAGCTCATCAGCAAAACTGTGTAATACAATTAATGAAAAAGTTTTACAGGCCTTAATTAAATAACATTTTTTCCACTTGAATTAGGCCAAAATATATAAACTAAAATATTACTTTTAGGTTTTATCTGTTAAGCTCATGTGTATATGTCTTTCATGAAATTTGCATTTAACATAATGAAGCAAACTGAAAGTCATGTTTTGACTCAAATTACTCAATTTATTAACTGTATTGGTGATTTCGAAGAGCACACATATGTGTTTTGAGAATATTGTTTAGTTGCATTATTATTTAGAATCGTAATTTTAGTGTATTTCAATTTGTGGTTTAATTCTTTTTATAAATACTGATTTGTTTAATGTCTAAGAATTTTTGTTAATTTCGCCATGATTTCTTACTATCAAACGAATAGTTCAAATGAGTGACAAAACCGTAATATATATTTGATTTAGGATCTAGTGATATATGAAACATGGCCTGCTCTAATTTACTTAAACACAAGGTAAATATGTAATAATGTTATACAATAGCTACTACATGCAGTGTTTTTACATTCATATTGGTAAATGAATTTATGAGAACAGCATATGCCGTAACTATGTGTAATGTAGGTATTCCTAACGGTTGTAATTGTTATTTCCAAAGTTTCAAAACTCAGTATTATGTAACGAGATAGCGAATATTAGTAAGTCCTTTAAATCAACTTTACAGCATTATGAACTTGTATGTGGAACATAGTATTTTAAACAGAATACGAGAGTACTACATATTACGAGTCTGTTGGTAAACTTTTACTTAAGGTCCCTAAAAGGTTGTGTCTGTAATGTTGGCAATGCTAAATAACTCGCGATGTATGGGATGTGCAACATGCAAAACGTTAGACTCTGCACACCCTATAATTATCAGATTTGGCTCCATTGTGGCAGTTGTGCTCAACAAAAGTTTATTTGATTTGTAGACAATTTCTTTTTCAGCTATCAGTCGTAAATATTAATTTACTCACAGATCTAGATTTCGAACACTGTGTGGTAATTATCAGTGCTTAAAACGGTTTAAACACGTAAAACATATATATATATATATATATATATATATATATATATATATATATATATAAACTCATGAACTTTATTACTAACAATCCGACCTAATTCTAAAGTAATAGCAGTGTGCATAGCTACAGCACTAGCAGAAAGGGTGATATTCACTATTCAAGGTTAAATCTAACTTGGCACAGAAAGGGGTGAATTATGCTGCCACAAAAGTCTTCGGTCGCTTACCAAGTAGCATCAAAAGTCTGACAGATAGCCAACTGGTATTGAAAAAGAAATTAAATCAGTTTCTGAATAGCAGAACCTTTAAAAGATGCAACAGAACTACTAAAGAAACTGCATGCACTACGCTTGTCCGTCGTTTTATGAATATTGCTGCCCAGTGTGCGATCCTTATCAGGTGGGTTTGACGGAGGACATCGAAAGATTCGAAAGAAGGGCAGCTCGTTTCGTATTGTCACGATACAGGGGAGACAGCGTTACAGAAGTGATACAGGATTTGGGATGGGAATCATTACAACAGCGACGCTTATCGCTGCGGCGTGGGCTACTTACGAAACTCCAATCGCTAACATTCTCCCCCGAATGCGAAAATATATCGCTGACTCCGACTTATATAGATAGACATGATCATCAGAATAAAATACGAGAAATCAGTGCCCGAACTGAGAGATTCAGGTGTTCATTCTTCCCGCGCGCTATTTGAGAATGGAAAGGGAGATAAAATAGTATAACGGTGGTTCGATGAACCCTCTGCCAGGCACTTAAATGTGATTTGCAGAGTATCCCATGTAGATGTAAACCTCCATATCGAAGGTTACGTTCATAGTGATGCAGCTGCATACTTGGTTTTATTTCGTAAAATGTCCGCCTCCGTAGTACAGTGGACAGCGTTGGGGGCTCGGGTTCGATTCCCGGTCAGGTATGCATCAATATGAACGTAACCTCCAACATGGAGGTGAAATGTTTCACATGTTTTAACCCTTGTCTTTTAAACATTGATAATGACCACACAGTGGTCGAAATCCAGATCTGTGAATAAATTAATATTTACGACTGATTGGTTATGTTTTTCCCTAAAAACCACTTTTCGTGAATTTCTGTTAAGTAAATTTAGAGGGCCGGAATTTGAAGCTGAGTGTAGTACGATCTTGCTGCCGCCTACTTACATTTCGCGTAAAGATCACAAAGACAAGATAAGAGAAATTAGGGCTCGTACGGAGGCATATAGGCATTCTTTTTTTCCTCGTTCAATTTGGGAGTGGAATAGGAAAGGAAATGCCTAGTAGAGGTACAGTGTACCCTCCGCCACGCACCTTACGGTGAATTGCGGAGTATGTATGTAGATGTAGATGTAATAAGTTCACAGCTGGGACATATTCAAAATTATGGTCTGATGGGGGACGGGGGGGGGGGGGGGTGTACATACAGTCCGGGAACATTTTCAGTTATTTATTGCACAAGAACCAAACACTGTACAGATGAGATAGATATTGCATTTTGAAGACATATTCTGAAAGTATTTTTTTCTATACAAACCAAGAGTGACCCGGCAGAGAAAGGAGACCTACAGCTTAACGTGGAATCCGAACCAAGTGTCGTTTCTGGTGACTCTTCACATCGTTGAGAGGTGAAAGATGGGTTAAAGTGCAGACTGAAAAAATCCGAAATCCGGCAGGGCTTCGAACCCGCAACCCCAGTCGAGTGCTTTACCCCGAGACCACCAGACCCAACGTCAATACGATAATCGAATTCCTGCCATACCCACCCCAGCATGGCATCGTCGACTGTGGCAGTCACTTCCTGTATTCTCTCCCGGAGCTCTGCTACATCACATGGTAGAGGTGGTACATACACCAGACCTTTAATGTGTTCGCACAATAAAAGTCACACAGATTGAGTTCTGGTGAACGGAGAGGCCATTTCATGAAACTTCTCCCCTTTTGTAGCACGGCCAATCCATCGATGCGGCAGCTCCGTGTTCAGGTAGCCACGAACTTTCACGGTGAAAATGGGGTGGAGCCCAATCCTACTAAAAGATGAACGGAGAAGCCGATTGCATTTGAGGCATCAGCCATTGCTGCGACATGTCCAAGTAGGAATATCCAGTGACAGCTCTCTCGGTGAAGAAGAATGGCCCGTACAGTTTCCAAAGTGACAATGCACAAAAAAACATTTACCTTCGGGGAATCACGCTCAAATTTAGTGCATTCGTGTGGATGCTTTGTGCCCCAAATTCGACAGTTATTCTGTTGACTTTCCCATTAGTGTGAAAAGTGGCTTCGTCGCAAAAAATTAAGCGATCAACAATGATATTCCCATCCTCATTCAATTGTTACAATTGCGAACAAAACTCAAAACACTTCGCTTCGGCGTCATGGAGCTTCTGCACTAGCTTTAATCTGAATGGTTTTTTATAGACAGCTTCTGTCGCAGGTGTTTCAAAATTCAAATGTTTGTAAATCTATCGGACCAAACTGTGTGGTCATCAGACCGTAGCCTACAAACTACTTAAACTGAGGTAAACTAACCTAAGGACAGCACACACACCCATGCCCCAGGGAGGACTCAAATCTCCGACGGCGAGCAACCGCGCGCTCCGCAGCGAGGCGCCTTAGACCGCTCGGCTACTCCGCCGCGGCTCGCAGGACTTTCCACACTGTCATTGGAGCCATTTCGAGTTCAGTGTATGAACAATGTACATATTTCTTTGGAGTTATGAATGACTGTCATATTCACTTCACTCACACCGGGACGTCCGATTCTCTTTGATGGGCACAAGGACCGAATGTAACGAATTTGTTGTGCCAGTGATAAGTGGCCTTCGTTGTTGGCGGCTTCTTACCGCACTTGGTTCGAATTCGCCATGTTTGCTACTAGCGCCGACTGTTAGCAACTTACCAAACTACGCTGTGGCGGTAAAAACTTTCAGGGTTTTTCCTCAGCATGATATATGTATGATGCAATAATTAATTGAAAGTGTTCCCGGAATTCATGTACAGTCTGTAGCTAGAAATGTAGAGAAAAATCGTCCCAAAGTTTAAGGACCACTCATATATGTAAAACCTATGTACTAGTTAATGGCTGTCCTAACCTACAATAGCGTGCCACTCTGTCATGAGCATTGGTCGGGTTCGTACCTGGGAAAAACATTTTGCCTTTATTATTTACGAAATTATAACAATTTGTAAATGAAGTTAATGATATAAAATGTTATCAATTACATCATTAAACAGTTTATTTTATTTATGAAGTAACAATTGCAGGTAATTCAAATTTTTATCACAATATTTTCCCCTTAAAAAGTCGAATATACCAAATTCATTTTTCAGTTAATGTAGGTCTTCAACTAGTAATCTAGTCAGTAATGCAAACAATTATTGATCTTTTGTGTGAAAGGTCCACAGGTATTTACGATTAACAAGAGAACTATGGCTTGTTTGATTGCCGGCCGCGGTGGCAGAGGAGACTGAGGCGCTCCAGTCACGGTCTGCACGGCCGCTACGGTCGGGGGTTCGAATCCCCCCTCGGGCATGGATATTTGTGCCGTCCTTAGTTGTAAGTAGTTCATAAGTAGTTTGTAAGTTTAGGGACTGATGACCCCGTAGTTAAGTTCCATAGACTGTACAAACATTTGAATTTTTGCTTGTTTGATTCCAGTTTCCGAGTTCAATTTTACTGCACTCGGCACCACAGCCATCCTTACATTGGAAGTGACTTCGTTAACAAGCACCAAAACTAGAACAGAAAGCTGACTGATAAGTCGCTAAAACCATTTACATACACATGGTTCAGGAAATTTAATTAGAAATTGCTACTAAACTGAGAACCTTCGAGAATGTCAAGTGTCGATCAGTACTCTTCAGACAGTAACAACTAACTTGACAGTACATTAGCACAATACCAAATAAGTTATGTACGAGGAATGCTAAGGTTCTGTCTGCTACATTCGTGCATTATGACACCGCATCAAGGTCAATGCGTGTAACAGTTTCACGAATGTAGGCACGGGTAAAGCCGTCTCAAAACCCGTTTCCTCGGGAACATAATTCTTAGGTGCGGTTCACCAGTTACCACACGTTACGGTACGCGGTGCTCACCAAGAACTTGTTCGCGTTTCTGCTGCTCCACTCTGCACGGAAGCCGACCACAAGGGCAATGTCAACGGCTGGCTACCCTGCCGACGTGTTTAGTAGCGAGGCGGAGCAATGCACATTTGCGCCAGGAACCACTTCCAAGTTGTGGCACCACTAGCAGCCCTCTGTTCCACCTGGCGGGCAAGCCATTGCTCCACGATGATGCGCCTCGTACTCCCCGCAAAATCAGACCGAACTCGCGGCAACGCGGAAGACCTCCCCAGACCACTCATGCGTCCTATCGCGCCCGATAGGTCGAGACTACCGTCAAAGAAATTTTCAAGTACTTTCGATGTATCGAAAAGGGCATGGCACAAAAAACTATTAATGTGTTTGGGTAAAACCATTTTTATATTTTGACATACTCTCCTTTTAGACTTATACACTAAGTCGAACACTGTTCGAATTTGTTGATCGCTTCCGAATAATAGGAATTGTCCAAGCCTGAAAAATAGCTGTTAGTTTCTGCAGTCACATCCACATTTGAATGAAATCTTCGTCCCGCCAGCCAAGTTGGGGAACAAATAGTAGTCCGAGGGAGCCAAATCTGGAGGATTGGGGGGATGTGAAAACGAGATGGAATCCTATTTCCAATACTTTTGTGACCACAACTGCTGAGTTGTGCGCTGGTGCATTGTCGTGATGGAAAAGGACTTTTTTGTGGGCCAATCGCCGGCGTTTTTCTTGCAACTCGGTTTTCGAAAGATCCAACAACGACGAATAATATCCAACTGTAATAGTTTTACCCAGTTCCAGATAGTCGATGAAGATTATCCCTATCAAATCGCAAAAGACCGCCGCCATACCCTTTCCGGCCGAAGGACCGGTCTTCGCCTTTTTTGTGCAGATTCTCCCTTAGTAACCCATTGTTTGGATTGCTCTTTGGTCTTCTTGAACTATTCTGTAATCCATCATCGTATCATGGATTTTATCAACGATTTCAGGAGAGATATCCTCCACAAGGCGTCCAGAACGTTCAGCGTTACTTGTGCTCATATGGCCACACCGAAAATTTTGAAACCACTTACAACTGTTCTGATCGAATGTGCAGAATCACCATAATGTTTATCAAGGTTATCTTTAGTCTCCTGAGACGTTTTTACCTTTCATAAAGTAATGTTTAATCACCACACGTAATTCTTTTTCGTCCATTCTTTGACAATCACTAGCCTTTCTTGATTCACACGAATGACAAAAATCAATATACCAATATGGTACATTTATTTAGATATATGGCTGAAACGTGGAGTGCGTTCTTTCCAAAAAGGCCACTAACGAGACATTACCTTGTTGTGTTGTTATGGTCTTCAGTCCGGAGACTGGTTTGATGCAGCTCTCCACCCTACTCTATCCTGAGCAAGCCTTTTCATCTCCTCATGAGAACGGCAACCCACATCCACTTGAATCTGCTTACTATACGCGTCTCTTGGTCTCCCTCTGCGATTTTTACCCCACACACTTCCCTCCAATGCTAAATTTACGATTCCTCGATGTCTAAGAATGTGTCCTACCAAGCGATCCCTTCTTTTAGTCAGGGTATGCCAAAAATTCCTTTTCTCGCCAATTTTGTTCAGTACCTCTTCATTAGTTATGTGATCTACCCACTTAATCTTCAGCATTCTTCTGTAACACCACATTTCAAAAGCCTCTATTCTCTTCCTGTCCGCACTGCTTATCGTCCATGTTTCACTCCCGTACAAGGCAACACTCCACACAAATGCCTTCAGAAAAGACTTCCTTACCCTTAAATTAATATTTAATGTTAGCAAATTTCTCTTTTTCAAAAATGCATTTCTTCCCATTGCCATTCTGCATTTTATATCCTCTGTACTGCGACCATCGCATGTTATTCTACTACCCAAGTAACAAAACTCATCTACCACCTTCACTGTCTCATTACCTAATCTAATTCCTTCGGCATCGCCTGATTTTCTAAGACTACATTCCATTATTTTTGTTTTGGTCTTGTTAATGTTCATTTTACACGCTCTCTTCAACACACTGTCCATTCCATTCAACTGCTCTTCCAGGTCGTTCGCTGTCTCTGATAAAATTACAATGTCATCAGCAAAATGCAATGTTTTTATTTCTTCCCCCTGAACTTTAATGCCTGTTCCAAAATTTTCCTTGCTTTCCTTCACCGCCTGCTCAATGTACAAATTGAATAACATTGGAGAAAGGCTACAACCCTGTCTTACTCCCTTCCCAACTGATGCTTCCCTTTCATGCCCTTCATTACCTTGATACTATGCTATCTCTCGGATTTTGCACGGACTTCTCCAACGCCCCTTGTAGACTGGCACAGGCTAAGAAGGCATTCATGACCAAAAGGAGTTCGATGATATCAAACATTGTCCCCATTGTGAGGAAGAAATTTCTGAAAATGTACGTTTTGAGCTCAGCTTTGTACAGAAGTGAGATATGGACAAATGGAAAACCAGAACAGAGGAGAATCAAAGCATTTGAGATGCGGTGCTACGGACGAATGGAGAAAATTTGGTGGACGTTCCCTGTAGAGTCGCCGACGGAAGGACCACATGGAGAACACGGATACATCCAGAAAGTAATTTTAGGCGTAAAGTGCAAGTGGTCCTCTGAAGCAAAGAGTATGGCGCCAGCAGTCGTTTCTAGGTACAGATGACTGGGAACTCTTTGGCAGCACCATCTAACAGCGTCTACTAAGAATGCTACTATCTGCCGGCACCTGTATCTCATTAAGTGAGAGAAGACTCATTTTAGTGGTGTGACCAGTAGGTGTAGTAATATCACTGTGTGTCTTCAAAGCTGATGAATATATCCCCCTGATGCACACATGCTAGTTATGTTTGACCTGTAGTTGCAAAAAACTACAGTATTCATAAACTTGTTATAATGACAAAAGACAAATTATGAGATCAGTCAGGAAGTACATCAGATACTGGACATGCAGTTACAAATAGTGTTATACATATTTACAACAATTATGCGCATTGTGTCTGTATCTATACATCTTATAAAATAAGCTTTATGTATGTGGGTATATATGTTCGACATCTCCTAAACTACTGCACCGATTTCAACCAAACATGGTACATGTGTCCCTTACTGTCAGGCAACAGTCGCTGCCGGGGTAAGAAACACTTACGACACATACGTAAGGAGATATGACGTCAAGCAAAGACAGTCGTGGAAAACGGCCGCATCATGATAATATACATCTCCTCCTAAACTAATAGACCGATTTTAACCAAATATGGAACAAATATTCTTTAAGTTCAGGAATCATTCGTTATGGTTGCAAAAACCAGCTACCATACATAGTTGATATATCACGTGATAAACAATGAAAACTGCCCTATCTTGCGGCGCTTGACAGCGTGATTTTATTCGTTAACTATTTGACAATGAGAGCACTTCAGCGACTAGCGATAAACTTTGAACATAAACTCAAATCTTTACGAAACCACTTCTCGGTAACTACCCCAAAAAAATGATGAAAGGAAAAAAATTTATCCCTTACTACTTTTCCGTTCATGGAAAACTGCCCCATCAAGCACCAAGTTTTAATCTATAACTTCTTTACTACTAATTACATTCACAACAGATTTTTCAGACGTACAGCACTTATACAAATGAATATATACCTGAAAAGTTATACCATTGTACAACATATAAGTCAGTAGATATGAGATCATATATACTGCGATGGATAAAAACTTTTCACATCAGGCGTCAAGTTTTATTACATTTCTTATTTACTGCTAAGACACTCCTGTATTCCAGTGAGCTTAAGAAAATTCCTGAAAGATGAGAGTGCTGTTGAAAATCGTGAAACAACTTTGAACTGTGAAGCGCATACCACTGTAGGAAGAAGCAATAGATATCTATAGAGCTACAAGGAAAGGAAGAGAATGAAACAATACATCCGACGGTTACCCATTATTTCCGACAGATCTGGCCTTTACCTTTAAGAGACCGCGGTTTTCAGTGGGACTTGCATTTTCTATTATGATTAATAAATCACAGGAATCTACTCAATACTGTGGAGTGTATTTGAAATCTCCATGTTTCTCACACGGACAGCTTTATATCGCTTGCTCTGGCATGGGCTCTCCACAGAAAATATTCATATTGTATCCTGGACAAGTCACAAGAAATATTGGTTATAGTCAAGAAAGGAATGAATATTGGCGTTTGACACCCCGTCGACAAAGTGGTCATTACAGACGGGGCTTACGCTCGGATTGTATGGATGAGGATGGAACTGGAAATCGTAATTTTAAGTTTTTGTGTATACTATGCTTATAAGTATGGTGTAGTACAGCAAATCTCCAAGAGTACTATACGCAACTTTCATGGGAATTCATAGGTCAACTGACAGTACCTTGGGCAACATATACGCTTCATCAAAATCGGATCAGGGGAATAAAAGATATAGTAATTCGTAGTTTCTGAACAGAATTGGAGAGAAAAGAAATTTCTGGCATACCTTGACTAAAAGAAGGGATAGATTGGTAGGACACATTCTTAGACATCAAGGAATTGTGAATTTAGCATTGGAGGGAAGTGTGTGGGGTAAAAATCGCAGAGGAAGACCAAGAGATGGATACAGTAAGCAGATTCAGACAGATGTAGGTTGCCGTTCTTATGTGGAGATGAAGAGGCTTGCCCAGGATAGGATATTGTGGAGAGCTGCATCAAACCAGTCTCCGGACTGAAGACCACAACAACAACAACAGTTTGTGGTGTATGCTAAGCTTGAACTGCAACGTAGTATAGCAAAGATCTGATAGAAGCGCTGTTACTTACATAGTATACCAAATAACTAATAGATGGCGATGCTCATAACAAAGGTGTAATACATTGAAACAAGGGCTACGATTTACGATTTCCCTTACGGCAGCGGTGTAGTGTATTGACGTTGGCAACGGTCATTGAATCTTTCTTGAAAAATCAGTCACGTAGAATGAGAGGAATAATTCTTTATATTCACGATGAAATAAATAATTTATGCTGTCCTGATCAGTAAATTAATCATCCTCCTAAAGCGAATAGTTCGTCATCAACGATAGCAAACTAAACCGCTGCCACTGCAAGTAAAATTTAATCCAGGTAGGACACAAAAAAACATTTTTCTTCCTAGCTGTATCCCATATGCTTTGCAATGTCATTGAAAGAATAAAAGTGCATCTTTTGATGGGTATAACCACTAAATTATATATAGAGTATATGGAGCGGTGTATATGGAGTGAGCATTGCGTTCTGTGCATCTTCTCAAAATTAAGCTGGAATTACCACGTGATATTGAGACAAATCCACTCTTTCCACACATTTACCTGCTATTACGATTGGTTTGTACCGCATTGCATGCAAAGAAGTCCCACCTCCTTTTCACAGAGCAACTGCATAACATGAAATAATATCTAAATAAATGTGTCACAGAAGCAACAAGAAATTCGAGGAAGCGTCGCTAAAAGGGCCATTTACACATAGCGTTTTAAGCGAACAAAAAGGGACCAAGATAAAGTAAAAAATGTTGAAATGTTTGTAAATCTATCGGACCAAACTGCGTGGTCATCAGTCCGTAGCTTACAAACTACTTAAACCTAGGTAAACTAACCTAAGGACAAACACACACACCCATGCCCCAAGATAAAGTCAGCGATTAGTAGATTTTTCCCAGTATCATGGGACATTTCCACCTTAATGTCGAGAACACAAAAACTGTTCTGCGCAGCTGAATCCTCACTCCAGAGATATTTCTGCTCTCTGCCTGCCACTAGAGATAACATACACACGTGAGCGACAAACTCATCATAAACCCCTCTGCTTTCATAATTGTTCGGTACAATATCGTAATTAAAATTTGTAACTACTTCTAGTGCGGACTACATTAAGATAGAGAAAGACGTCTTCTTTTTGCAGAGACAATTGCACTTAGTTATAATCCGACTGCTGAATATATAGTTCTCCTACACAAGGTCGATTTGGACTTCGTGCTTTACGAAGTAATAACTGCAGGACGTGGGGACATGTATTAGCTGGAACAGTGGCAAATGCTGTTAACACAGACAAGAAAATTCGCTGGAAATGCTATATTTAATGAAAGTTCTATACAGACGATCAGCTGACGCCATTCCTTCAACGATTACCCAAACTTATTTTATCGCACATTGACACCACCATGACGTCTTATTTAAACAGACATGAACTACTCTGTTGATGAATTACCAGACTTTCAGCATTCGTCGTGGTTTCGATAATAGCGAGCACTGCATACAGAATAATAACATTCTCCCCAGTGCTATACTGTAACATACTAATACTTCAGCATACACTTACTGTGAGAGATATCAGTTTAGTACTACACCATAGAATCAGTACATGGCACTGTTATTATTATTACTATTTCTCATCTCAACGACAGAAATGTTCTCAGAAGTTTATGCCAAACAGACAATTACACACCGCAGTCTTAACTTTATGAACACAAACGAACAATGAATTTACATCGTTCCGGAGTATGGACTTAAATTAATTTCAGTTCTTGTATGAAAAACTTATGAACATTCATCGTTTTTGACAGTGACTTCTACTTAAATTGTCATCTAGGTTATGACAATTGAGTTTATTGGCAGAGGGATCCAACAAGGATTCTGTTTTTGCGGACCTAGGTCCGGAACCCAGAAAAACCATGATATATACAGGCCCCTCTTTAACAACCGTTGCGAAGCACGGGCATTTAAGCTAGTAATATATATGACACTAGACAAGTACAGATGCACAAAGAACCGTCCAGTCCTTGCGGGAATGCAGGTATAAGCTGCTAGAGATGGGATTATGGAGAGGGTACCCTACATCAGTATTGTTCGGCAGGTGAGATTTTGCGTTGGATGGGAAGTGTGCCTAGATGGCCGAAAAGGTCAGGCACCGCTCGAGTAAACCCGGGAATACAGGTTCGATCCCCGGTTGGAAATAAATTCGTTTGCCACCGTTGACATATTTCTTCCTTATATTTACAATAGTTGTCCCACTTACAATGCAAGCTATTTCATCAGTCTCACTTTTTTAGTGAAATTCAGGGATGATTCTAACTTCCTTGCTGTTTCATGTGCAGCAAAAAAGCCAAGTCATTCATGCATTTACTTTCTGTTGTGAAATTCCCCGGAATTGAAAATCGAGGAAATATTCCCAGTGTTTGCGCTGGCAATATTCCCAAAATTCATAAATTTCCAGGAATTTATGATTAATTAGCAGCTAGCTCAATAAAACTTATTAGGTTTAAGGCAGTAATTACATAGTTAAATTAAACACAAAAACTTAAATATATCCTAAGAAAAAATTATAATCAAATAAATTTCTTGGGAATTCATAATTTTAAAAACGAAATCGCTGAAATTTATAGGTGTGGTAATTGTGTTATTAAAACAAACACGAACACTTATATGTGGAAAAAAATATTATAATTGAACAAAAAGTGCAGAAACTTGCCAGGATGTGAAATGTTAAAAAGATCAAGACTACTAAAAGGCAAAAGGTTTATTACAGCAACTTTTCATATTCAGTCAAATCAAATGTCCAAATGTTTGTTAAGCTTATGGGACTTAACTACGGGGTCATCAGTCCCTAAACTTACAAACTACTTATCTACTACCTTATACTAAGGACGGCACAAATATCCATGCCCAAGGGGGGATTCGAACCCCGACCGTAGTGGCCGTGCAGACCGTGACTGAAGCGCCTCAGTCCCCTCGGCCACCGCGGCCGGCATATTCAGTCTTTTCTTCTGAAGTCCACTAGCAAACGGCCGTACCGCAGTGGACATACCGATTCCTGATAGATCAACGAAGTAGAGCACTTTCGGGCTTGGACAGTACTTGGATGGGTTACCGTCCGAGCACAGACAAATATATACAGACGGGAAATCTCCGTAAGGGCCCGGTCCTATGCTCTGCGGTGCGGGGAGGGAGAGTTTCCAGTAGTTCCGTAAGATGTCTCACGATGGCGCTGCGGTCAGAAGCAGCCCTTTAAACTGGCCAGAGCAGGCGGCAGGTAGCGGCTGTCCCCACCACCACCTCCCCTCAAACGCCGGACACAGCCGTGGCCTCGTGGCAGGCGGCACGAGCTCTCCCCTCAGCCTCCCCTCCACGCTACCCTCTGACGTGCGAGAGGCACCCTAAGCCAGCGATCCGCCTGACACCTGCTAGCATCTTACGGAACTACGAGGGGAGCGTAGGACAGTGGTGTAGGGGTGGTTTCTTCTCTGTATATGTTACTCTGTGGTCCGGGTCAGCCGAGTGCTGTTGGCAAGGAGGGTGCACTCAGCCCTTGTGAAGCTAATTGAGGAGCTATTTGATGGAGGAGTAGTGGCTTCGGTCACGAAAACAGGCATAACGGCCACGAGTGCGGGCCGCTGACCTCGCCCCCTTCATACCGCAGCCGGTGACGCCCTGGGGCAGAGGATGACACGGCGGCCGGTCAGTACCCAGTGGGCCTCTCGGATGGAGTTTAGTTTTAGTTTTTTAGTCACTATCACTCTCAATGTCATTTAAATCCTTATCTTGCATCTTTCCAACTCCAAAAAAGTCATCATCATTATTAGTGTCAGGCCCAATATCTCTATGAAATTATCCCAATAAGTGTTACCTTTGGGACACAGCATTAGTTAAAAAAACTATATAATGAATTCTAATTCATTGTAATTACACCTAAATACCAGAATAACAATACATAAGTGGACCATCCATAATTTTATCCTAACTCGAAAAATTGATTAGCTATAATACAGCAAAAAGTACATAATAGTAGGCCTAGGCCAAAATATATTTTCGTGTATAATAATAAAAAAAACGTGACACACCCTTTTTCTGTTAATAAATAGAAGTAGAAGCAAATAGTGTTGGGTGACACATGTTGCAATAATTTAAAAGTATAAATAAAATTATAACGGCGAAACCTATTAGCACACATGAAACTTTAATGCTCACTGATAACGAATATTATGGTTATAGACTCAATAACACTGAATCCTGCCATTAATTGCCGATTTAATAAATATAACGGGACTTTCCAAATTCATGTAAACATTGGTCACTGATGAACGAAACAGATACACCAAAATATATTCACGAAAATAATAAGTCATTTAATAACACGCACAAACAACATTAAACTCGTAACAGATCTGTCAAAACATTTAACATACTCGAAGTAAACAAACAAGCGCCATTTTTCAGTCATGACAACTACTTTGATAGACGTACATTTTAATACTATTTTACAAATAACTAGCAAAACACAAACACCATTAAATTAAAGAAATGAAATATGTATGTTGTTTACTACTTTTACGTAATATGTAAATAACATTTACCTTGCTTTAAAATTTTGAGTGGATAAAGACATACTTGTGAACCTCAGAGTGGGAATAAAAGCATCGAGCTCGCAGACGCTGGGGCACTCTCACTCTCGCAGGACACTGGCAGTGACACTTACACTGACTCCTGCTCTGAGGCCATGTATCTGATATTGTGTTATTTATATTTGTGAAAGTTTGCGCAAGAGAAGAAGTGCAGAAATAGTTAATAAAAAAGTATAAACTCTACTACGCGTTTTCATTTCAACAAATATTTCCTGAAAAATATTTACAGTGAAATAACAAGACAGCTAATGGTACGCAACGCAAGAACATCGCAGCAAGCAACGCAACCGGCCAAGATAAAATATAAGTACAAGATTTTATTTGACGTGTGTTTAGCTGAGTGGACTCCTCTCCGTAACAGCCATCCAGCAGATACTTAATTGCCCAATCCTACGTCTCTGTAGAGGACAAAAAGATATTAGTTGGAGGAAGTGCAAAAAGGGAGAGGGACGTCGCACAGTCAATCTCATCATCTTCTTCAGTCTCAAGGACTACTTCGTCTATTGCTATTCCTGTGTCCAAGAAGCTGGTAAAACATGTATCATAATATCTGGATGACACAAGTGCAAAGATTAAACTGGGGAATAGAACCAGGGGTAGTTTTCAGGTAGCCACAGGACAAAGTTAAGGGGATACTTTCTCCCCAATATTATTGAATCTAGTGTTTGAGAAGATAATGACACACACACACACACACACAATTGAAGATGCTAATGATGACAATGAAAAGCATAGCAAGCAAATTTGGACTGAAATTGAACCCCACCAAAACCACATGCATGATAGTTGGAAGAGCCCTACACCTAGAAATGCAGGAATTGACTGTGGAGAATAACACCTACAAAAGAGTAAAGGATTTTAAATATCTTGGAAGTACAATTTCAGAAAATTCATTGTCTAACATGGAAATCAAGGCAAGAATTCAAGTGAGTAGTAGATGTTTGCTCTCACTACACAACATTTTGACTTCCCGGAGCATATCACGAGCCCTCAAACTAAGGTTGTATAAAACGTTAATTCTTCCTGCGGAGCGCCAGTCACATTCTGCTCGGCCGCTACGCTCGGGGATTCGAATCCCCCCCTCGGGCATGGATATTTGTGCCGTCTTTAGTATAAGGTAGTTCATAAGTAGTTTGTAAGTTTAGGGACTGATGACCCCGTAGTTAAGTCCCATAAGCTATACAAACATTTGAACATTTTTTGAATTCTTCCTGTCATTCTATATGGGTGTCAATGATGGAGCACTAGAAAACAGGAACTAAACAGGCTCGCAGTTTTCGAAAGGAGATGCTTGAGGAAAATATTTGGACCGGTTCGAGACAACGTAACAGGAAAATGAAGGAGAAGGCGTAATATACAACAACTCTATAGTGAACCGAACATTGTGGGCTTGATGAGAAGTAGAAGATTAGAATGGGCAGGACATGTGGTACGTATGGCCTAGGATGACCGTGGAGATGATACCAACAGGAAAAAGACTACTGGAACGACGAAGGAAGAGATGGATGGACGGGATAAGAGAAGACCTGCAAAAACTTGGGGCCTGAGAACTGGAAACAGACAGCGAAGAATCGCAATGAATGGAGAGCCTTGGTTATATCATCGCGCGACCCACTGGGCCTGATCGCGTAAAGTGAGTAAAGTAGATTACAAAGACAAGAGGAATTAGGGCTCGTACATATAGACATTCTTTTTTTCTCTCGTTCTCTTTGGGAGTGGAGTAGGGAAGGAAATGCCTAGTAGTGGTACAGTGTACCCTCCGCCACGCATCTTATGGTGGATTGCGGAGTATATAATATATACATTATGTACATGTAGAGAATATGGCGTATAGCCGACTCTAGTTGTCAGGCAGAGAGCGACAGAGCGACCTTCACCTTACTTGGCTGCGTTCCTCTTTACGCAGTATAAATATGACTTGTCCCATTTCCGTTTCGGCCTGCGCAACGGCGGTGGAACGCGGAATGCTACGCTGACGTCACAGATCTCGCCCGCGGAAAGCTTTTGTGGTTGCAAGTGAGGACGGCTACGACAGCTTGTGAGGAGTTTGTGTGGGCGTGGGGGGGGGGGGGGGGGGGAGCCGAAATACCGCCGGCGTGAGGCGGCAGCTGGCGTCGGCGATGCTTTCCGCGGTCCACTGCGAGGCGCGCAGCCGGCCGGGCAAATATCCGCCGATATTTTTTATCTCTAAAGAAATAGCACCTCATGTGACCTAGTGCTTATTGTCTACGTTATAAAAGTCACGTAGATGTTTGAAGTGCACTTAACGCAGTACACGGAACATTTAAAATATGTCTGTGACTTTTTAACAAGGTTCATAGAATATATGACATCAACTGCGATTGGGCAAAGCTGAAAATGTGTACCCAGCCGGGATTCGAACCCGGGTCTCCTGCTTTCTAGGCAGTTGCGCTGACCCCTACACCACTGGGGACACAGTGATCACCGCACCTGCAAGCACTACCAAAGCACGCCTCCCGTCAGATTGTTGAATAATAACAACTGCAGGATCAGAAGTGACTTCTGTTCTCTCGGAACAGACGCCACATGTATATATTTTTAACAAGGATAATAGAGTGCAGTCTAAGAAAATCAGGTGATGCTGAAGGAGCTAGATTAGGCAACGAAACAATAAAGGAGGTAGATGAGTTTTGTTACTTGGACAGTAAAATAACAAATGATGGTCGCAGTACAGAGGATATTAAATGCAGAATGCCAATGGGTAGATAAGCGTTCTTCAAATAGAGACATTTATTAACATCGAATATTCATTTAAACCTAAGCAAGTCCTTTCTGAAGGCATTTGTGTGGAGTGTTGCCTCGTATGGCAGTGAATCATGGGCGATAAACAGTGCGGACAGGAAGATAGAGGCTTTTGAAATGTGGTGCTACAGAAGAATGCTGAAGATTAGGTGGGGGGGGGGGGGTGGTGGTGGATCGCGTAACTAATGAGGAGGTAAAATTATAATTTCGTGTGGATCATCGGCCTGGTGCAAGTCTTTCAATTGAACGCCACTTCGCCCCAATTATCCAACCGGGGAAAGGGGACCTACAGCTTAACATGGAATTATGGAATTCGAACCACGTTTCGTTTCTGGCGACTCCTCACATCATTGAGAGGTGAAGGATGGGTTAAAGTGCAGACTGAAACCCGCGACCCTTCAGTTTCCAGCCGAGCACTTTACCCCAAGACCACTTTTTTTTTTTTTTTTTTTTTTTTTTTTTTTTTTTTTTTTTTTTTTTTAAAGTTATATGGGTAGTTCTCTTCGTTGCGGACGCTGTTCGTTTTTGATCGTTCTTGTTCGGTGTGTTGTTGGCTCAGCTTTTTTATTACAGAGGGCGTTGATCCCTGTGACCGGGCGCGCTGAGCCAAGGCGCCCGGCAGACGACCGCGCCAGGAGGTACTGAACAGAATTGGGGAGAAAAGCAATTTCTGGCATACCTTGACTATAGGAAGACGTAAACGTAGACATCAAGCACTATGTCATATGAGGTGCATTTTTTTTATTAGAGATCTGAATATGAGAACTTAGATTGTCGAAACCGGTCATCTAAAATAAAATCTTCAACAAATTATAAGCCGTAGTAAATATAATTTTAGCGATCTCAAATGTTCAAATGTTTGTAAATATAAAGGTACGTTTAGATGGCCAAAATTTTACTGAAATATTTGGAAGAAATTCAATTGTCAAAAAAAAAAAAAAAAAAAAAAAAAATCTGTAACACTGCAATACACGGCAGTATTTCGATATGGATGATCAACATTGCTCGTGTATCAGGTAGTTGTCGAGGAATTGCCTGGGTATCGACAGCAATTCACAGTTTTATACCAAATAAAATAATAAATCAAATGTTCAAATGTTTGTTAAGCTTATGGGACTTGACTACGGGGTCATCAGTCCCTAAAATTACAAACTACTTATGAACTACTTACGAACTAGGACGGCACAAATCTCCATGCCCGAGTGGGGATTCGAACCCCCGACCGTAGTGGCCGTGCTGACCGTGACTGGAGCGCCTCAGTCACCTCGGCCACCGCGGCCGGCAAATAAAATAATAAAAGAGGGAGGTGATCCCACTTGGTACACAAAACAGGTCAGGACACTGATGCAAAAGCAAAGGAAAAGCCATGCTAATTTAAACGAACACAAAATCCCCAGGATTGGCGATCCTACACAGAACCTCGAAATTTAGCGAGAACTTCAATGGGAGATGCCTACAATACTATTTCTCGAAATTTGACTCAAAACCCAAAGAGATTTGGGTCATATGTTAAATATACTAGGGGAAAAGCACAAACAATACCCTCACTACCTGATAGTAAGGGCGTTCCTGCCGATGACATCGCTACTAAAGCAGAGTTACTAAACATAGCTTTTAGAAACTCATTCACCAAAGAAGACGACACCAATATTCCAGATTTCGAATTACGAACAGGGGCCGTAATGAGTAACGTAGAAGTAGGTATAATCGGAGTAGTGAAGCAACTGCCGGCCGCGGTGGCCGAGGGGTCTGCGGCGCGTCAGTCACGGTCTGCACGGCCACTGAGGTCGGGGGTTCGAATCCCCCCTCGGGCATGGATATTTGTGCCGTCCTTAGTGTTAGCTAGTTCATAAGTAGTTTGTAAGTTTAGGGTCTGATGACCCCGTAGTTAAGTCCCATAAGCTATACAAACATTTGAAACATTTAGTGAAGCAACTAAAATCACTTAACAAGAACAAGTCTTCTGGTCCGGACCGTATACCCAATACATTTCTATCTGATTATGCTGAAGCGATAGCTCCTTACTTAACAGCCATATACAACCGCTCTCTAAAAGAAGGATCTGTACCAAAAGATTGGAAAGTTGCACAGGTCACACCTATATTCAAGAAAGGCAGTAGGAGTAACCCACTAAACTACAGGCCAATTTCATTGACGTCAATTTGCAGCAGGGTTTTGGAATATATCCTGTATTCAAATATTATAAATTATCTCGAACAGAATGATCTATTGATCCTCTCTTTGGCCATTACCTTCTCATAGTTTGGCTATGAAAATTCAGCAAAGGTTTTTCTTCAAGTAGCTGACTGAATAATTTTTAAAGACCCTGGCAATTATTAAGACATTAAACCATTTTTTGCAAAGTGGCCGATTTGGTACCACATTTATACATTTACCAATATTTTTTGGTTATAAAAATTGGAACCCATTACGTAATTTTCTCTCAAGTCACTATGTTTTCCTAATAATCTTGATTACGTAAATTGCGTATTTTGAGCATGTCAGAAAATATGATTAATATTAATTTAAATCCGGCACAAAAAATTACATGGTCGCAGTCTTTATTTCCCACCGTTTTCGGGCAATTATTGATCTTCTTCATGTGTACAATTGTGTCTTGTATGGTCGATCTGAACCCGATGGAATGACACTCCATGTTCAGATGGATGAAAATTATGTTCAAATGTTTTTTAAGCTTATGCTACTTAACTGTGAGGTCATCACTTCCTAAACCTACAAACTACTTATGAACTAGCTTATACTAAAGACGGCACAAACATCAATCCCCGAGGAGGGATTCGAACCCCCGACGGGGAACGGCATCGCGCATCGTAGCATAGCGCCTCAATACGCTCGGACGATCCGCCGCGGCAGAACGATGATGCAGGACACAATTGTTCGCATGAAGAAGAGCAATAATTTCCAGAAAACGGTAGGAAATAAAGATTACCACCTCGCCACTGGTGAGAAACTACACCTGACACAGTTCTGTTTGATACAACTCTTGTATACGTACTCGTAAATTCGTCAGACGCCGTCGCCCGAGTTTGTAAATATTGGCCGACGGCGTGGTCACACTGCGTACGATATAGTTTGTCACATGATCGGGTTAAGGAAAAGGTTAGGTCTGGTTAGAATCTATTACATCCTCGGCATTAAAATTGCTACACCAAGAAGATGACATGCTATAGACGAGAAATTTAACCGACAGGAAAATGATTAGCCTTTCAGAGCATTCACACAAGGTTGGCGCCGGTGGCTACACCTATAACATGCGGACATGAGGAAAGTTTCCAACCGATTTGTCATACACAAACAGCAGTTGTCCGGCGTTGCCTGGTGAAACGTTGTTGTTATGCCTGTGCATGGAGGAGAAATGCGTACCATCACGTGTCCGACTTTGATAAAGATCGGACTGCAGCTTATCGAGATTGCGGTTTATCGTATTGCGACATTGCTGCTCGCGTAGGTCGCCATCCAATGACTGTTAGCAGAATATGGAATCGGTGGGTTCAGGAGGGAAATACGTAACGCCGTGCTGGATCCCAACGGCCTCGTATCACCAGCAGTCGAGATGACAGGCATCTTATCCTCATGGCTGTAACGGATCGTGCAGCCACGTCTCGATCCCTGAGTCAACAGATGGCGACATTTGCAAAACAACAACCATCTGCACGAACAGTTCGACGAAGTTTGCAGCAGCATGGACTATCAGCTCGGAGACAGTGGCTGCGGTTACCCTTGACGCTACATCACAGACAGGATCGCCTGCTATGGTGTACGCAACGACTAACCTAGTTGCAGGAATGGCTAAACGTGATTTTTTTCGGATGAATCCAGGTTCTCTTTACAGCATCATGATGGTCGCATCCGTATTTGGCGACATTGCGGTGAACGCACCTGTACACGCCATCCAAGCTCTCTTTGACTCAATGCCCAGGTGTATCAAGGCCGTTATTATGGCCAGAGGTGGTTGTTCTGGGTACTAATTCCTCAGGATCTATGCACCCAAATTGGGTGAAAATATAATTACAAAGTCCTAGTATAACATATTTGTTCACTGGTGTTCTTGGTGTAGCAATTATAATCGCCAGTAGTGTAATTTTCAAGAAAGCTTACACTCGAAGCATCTCGGCATGAAATTATATATACGTACAACTGTAAATCGATAGGGTTTCTGAACGGGAAATTCGGGCGCTAAACGCCCTCAGGGTGTTTCACTAAGTGTGTTTGCCTCTGTAACTTATAAAATAATTGGTGACGGGAAACTTTAATGCGGTAGGTCAACACAAGAAATGTTACACTTTCTGCGGAGCTATGAACATAGTTTATTGTATCATTTTCCAAAGAGTTACAGCACAAAGATATAATTTTTTAAATGGAACAATAGTTTTTCTATCGTGCATTGGATTCGTTGAAACCAGCTGCGTCCAAATCAATTTAAACTACATTCCTATCACTGTTAGTTTAGGAGCTTAGTGATGGGAACAATCGAATGAAAACAATCGATTCATTCGATTGTTGGGAAAAAATCGATCATTCGGTTGTAGTTTCTCGTATCGGTTGAATTATTCATTCATTCTTCTGAGTGAAACCAGTCGGTGGGACCAACCGAATGAAACAACCGATTCAGTCGGTTGGACTATTCATTCGTTCTTTTGAGTGAAACCAGTCGGTGGGATCAACCGAATGAAAAAATCGACACAGTCGGTTGGACCGCTCATTCTTTTCCTTTTGAGTTAAATCAGTCGATGGGACCAACCGAATGAAAAAATTAACACAGTACGTTGGCCTCTTCATTCGTTCTTTTGAGTGAAACCAGTCAGTGGGAGCAACCGAATGAAATAGTCGGTCGTAGTATTAGTATACTGGATTAATATTCGTTTATTTTTTTCGAATGAAAGTAGTCTGTGGGAACAACTGAATGAAAACATGCGAAACTTTTGCAGTTTTGTACATTAACTGAATTACCCATACTTTCTTTTCAAGTGAAAATAGGCAGTAAGTTTCGTCATATCGCTGGAGCAGGCCTGCGAGCACTTTAATTACCCACCCCAGACTTCAAAAACACCGATCATCTGGCGCGATCAGATTACTTTCGCAGACACCCACAATCTGTAGAAGAAAGTGGCCGATGACCATGAAGTACCGCGGGGAGCGGGGGACACGAGAGGGGGTGCTGCCTCGCTTGCGTTTTCACTGCTGACAGCGCCAGCAGGCGCGCGCCAAACTCCACACAACAGTGTCTGGCGGCGTCGCGGGGCGTGCCATCGCCGATTGTTGTCGGTTTTTTACTGTCTCAATAAAGAAGCGTGGAAACTACAGGGTGTTCCAAAATGATCTCTACAAGTTTAATCTCGCATACTGTATCTCCGAAGTGGGAACAGGTAGAAACGTACGGTTTGCGGCTTCTCGTTCATACATATATAAGGTTTTAGCAGGACAGAGTTGCTGGATCCAAATTCGAAGATCACTAAAACATTACGTATGGTAAAAAAACCTTCATTAAAGTATTTTGTATAAAAATATTTCTTATAAAAATATTTCTGTTAATTCCATCTAATTTGAAGGAGTACGAGAAGACATACAACATTTGTCAGTGTTGTAATTTTTCTTCAGCCTGCCTGTATTCGTCAACAGTATATGAAAACATTCATATCAAGTTTCATAATTATTCACTCTTGTCACGCCGCGTTGCAGTAGCCGAGCGGTCTAAGGCACCTCGCTGCGGAGCGCGCGGTTGCTCGCCGTCGGAGGTTCGAGTCCTTCCTGGAGCATTGATGTGTGTGTCTGTGTGTTGTCCTTAGGTTAGTTTACCTTAGTTTAAATAGTTTGTAAGCTACGGACTGATGACCACGCAGTTTGGTCCGATAGATTTACAAACATTTGAACTCTTGTGACAGATATTTCTGTGGTCATCGGTGAAACGGTGTGGAGGTTTATTCAAAAATGTTCAAATGTTTGTTAAGCTTATGGGACTTAACTACGGGGTCATCAGTCCCTAAACTTACAAACTACTTATGAACTACTTACGAACTAGGACGGCACAAATATCCATGCCCCGAGGGGGGATTCGAACCCCCGACCGTAGTGGCCGTGCAGACCGTGACTGAAGCGCCTCAGTCCCCTCGGCCACCGCGGCCGGCGAGTTTTATTCCATCCCTCCGCCATGTACCATACAAAATCTTAGATGAACAGTGAACTGCCACTTGTTTTGAAAGTCAAGTGTGCAAAATTTCATCAAGATCGGAATAAAACTATATTGGCGTCAAAGTCTGGAATACCTTCTGTCATGCATCGAACTAATGTAGATGTAGATGGTGACCATTCTCTTTCTTTGAAGGTGAAGAGCGAAATATATCATTAAAATTCGAATACAAACGGAATTTGTCGAAGTTAGTAGGTAAAGTACCCTCCTCCATAAACCTAAAAAAATTATTATACACAATTATCTTCGTCTTGTTTTAAAGGTCAAGTGTGCAAAATTTCATCAAGATCGAACCCAAATTGTGGTTTTTGTCGAAGTCAGTAAGTAAAGTACCCTCCGCCATGCACCGAATGAAATTTGATGTAGATAGTGACTTTCCTCTTGCTTTGAAGGTCAAGTGTGCAAAATTTCATCAAGATTGGAACAAAACTGTAGATTTTTATGCAATAGAAACACACACATGGACACAGTGCTATATTTATAAGATTTGTCTCTAAGAAAGTTTCATGCTGAATCACAGTTCATTTATACCCGAAAAGACTGAAGGAGTATGCAAATAAAGTCAGACAAAGTCGGTGAATTAATAAAAACATCCATATAACTGCAGAAACCGCAGAGCCTTTTTCCAGCCGGTTGTATCGCATCAAGTGAAACCACTCAATGCCGAGAACATTCATATAAAGGCCAGAGACTTGTTTCATTCGGTGGTCGCGCATCGACTGAAACCACTCAAACCCACCGAATGAGTGAAAACATTCACCAATCGGTTGTTAAAAACAGTCGGTTGTCCCATCACTATAGGAGCTACAACCCTTCAAAGTTTCAGGGGCAGATACCACACGCTGTACATGGTTGTGTGGTGGGTGATGGATGTTATGGCGGTGGGAAGTTGATTTACATGAGATGTTCAAATGTGTGTCCATGTTCCTCAATGCATAATGCAATGCGCCGTCGAAAGGATCTGCGTCCGTGTGTGTGTGTGTGTGTGTGTATATTTGTACGTGAGGATGGGTGGCGCCCGAATTTACGGTTCAGTAACACTAAATCGATTTACAGTTGTACGTTCGACATATATCATTTACGGCCGAGCTTCTTGGAATGTAAGCTTTCTTGAAAATTACACTATATTTGTTCTAGATATTTTTAATTTATTAAGAAACTCAAAAAGGTTTTAAAACTGCATTACAAAACGCTTAAATTTCGTAGTAGTTAGTGAATGTTTTCAGTATGTCTTTAGTGTAGTCGTTACTTTTAAGTTGATCATGAAGTGGATACTAATATCTCTTGTTTGGTTCCGCGGGTGACAACATATCTTCGATTCAGTGGACTATGAAAGAGGCAGGGCTTTGCCTATTGGAGGCGGGAAGTATACTATGTGAAGTATATCAGATTTCAATTTCCTGAGGTGATTCCATGGACATTTTTATGCTTGTTCAAATGTTTGTAATTCTATCGGACCAAACTGCGTGGTCATCAGTCCGTAGCTTACAAACTACTTAAACCTAGGTAAACTAACCTACGGACAACACACACACCCATGCCCCAGGGAGGACTCGAACCTCCACGGGGAGCAACAGAATTGATGTTTCCACTAATCTGTAATATCAGAGCGTAGATTCCGAACTATATTCCGCTTGTGATGTTTATCGTCTTCTGGGTGCCACAATTTCTTTTTTTCACTAAAGGTATCAGTTTCTCATCCCCCGTATCTACCATGTGAGAACGTTAGTCGATTTAACCAAAGAAAAAAAACTGATTTGAACTTCACCGACTCTTGTTCAAAGTCTGTACGTTCGGTCGATGAGATCAGCTACACTGTGACCGTGCCCATGGTGGAGTCCTGATTTGAAACGATCGGCCGTCTTCTGCTGATGTCTGTCGTCGGTAAAACCCACCGATATCGGAGGCACTGTGGCCAAAACCTAAAGGTTGAAAGATTTGTAAAACTAAGGGAGCAAACTGCGTAGGTCATCGGACCCTAGACTTACAAACTCTTTAAACTAACTTGTGCTAAGAACAACACACCGCGAGATCTGTAAAATTGGCTCCGTACTGCACGGCCATTACCGTGTGGTAGACGTCCCTGAACAATTGACCAAGACTGTAAAATGAGTCGTCGTTAAAGAGGGCTTGCAGCGAAGTATTAACATCTCCAGGTCGTTTGAAAGTTAAGGGTATGACAGTGTGCGGCATACTTCTACATGGGATACTCTGCAAATGACATTTAAGTGCCAAGCACAGGGGTTCATCGAACCACCTTTATAATATTTATCTTCCATTCCATTCTCGTATAGCGCGCGGGAAGAAATAACACCTGATTCCCTCCGTTCGAGCTCTGATTTCTCGTATTTTATTCTGATGGTCATTTATACCTATGTAAGTGGGAGTCAACAATATATTTTCGCATTTGGAGGAGAATCTTGTCGATTGGAGTTTCGTAAGTAGCCCACGCCGCAGCGATAAGCGCCGTTGGTGTAATGATTCCCATCCCAGATCCTGTATCATTTCCGTAACGCTGTCTCCGCTGGCCGGCCGCTGTGGCCGAGGGGACTAAGGCGCTCCAGTCACGGCCTGCACGGCCACTACGGTCGGGGATTCGAATCCCCCCTCGGGCATGGATACTTGTGGCGTCCGTAGTATTAGTTAGTTCATAAGTAGTCTGTAAGTTTAGGGACTGATGACCCCGTAGTTAAGTCCCATAAGCTCTACAAACATTTGAAAATTTTTTGTCTCCCCTGTATCGTGACAATACGAAACGAGCTGCCCTTCTTTGGACTCTTTCGTTGTTCTCCGTCAAACCCACCTGATAAGGATCCCACACTGGGCTGTAATTCTCCAAAAAAGGGCGGACAAGCGTAGTGTATGCAGTCTCTTTAGTAGTTCTGGTTCGCCTTTCCCACGACATTATCGACAAAAAAAAAAAAAAAAAAAAAAAAAAAAAAAAAAAAAAAAAAAAAAAAAAAAAAAAGCGCCTCAGTTCCCTCGGCCACCGCGGCCGGCACATTATCTACGTGTTCTTTCCAGTCTGATGTAATAGTAATTCCTAGGTATTTTGTGGAGTTTAAGGCCTTCACTTTCGATTGATTTATCATGTAAACAAAGTTTATCGATTTTTTTTTTTTTTTTTTTTTTTTTTTTTTTTTTGTACTTATGTGGATGACTTCACACTTCTCATTATTTAGAGTCAATTGCCAATTTTTACACCATACTGATATCTTATTCAAATCGTTCTACAGTTGGTTTTGATCTTCAGATGATTTTACTAGACGGTAAATGACGGCGTCATCTGCAAACAACCTAGGCAGCGATGCAGTAGTAGTGAAATGCCCGCGCCTAAAAGTAGGCCTGCCCGTAACGCAAGTTGTTCTCGTTGGATAACAGCAGGAGCCGGTATGTTGCACTTGGACGGCGTCGGAAACGCGGGCCGATGTAGCAGTAAACAAGTACAGCGCTCACTAGCGAAAATGCATCGCACCCACTGGCAGGGCCGGCGCAAGCCACCTGCCGCCCCGTGCGACTAATAAAATTGCCGCGACCGATTCAAAAATAAAATACAACGACAACCTCGTGTAATGTTAAAAATAAGTCCTTTTTCTATACGATAGTATTGGCCGCAGTACAGAGGATACAAAATGCAGAATGGCAACGGGTAGAAAAGCTTTCTTGAAAAAGAGAAATTTGTTAACATCGAATATTGATTTAAGCCTAAGGAAGTCCTTTCTGAAGGCATTTGTATGGAGTGTTGCCTTGTATGGGAGTGAGACATGGACGATAAACAGTGCGGACAGGAAGAGGATTGAGGCTTTTGAAATATGGTGCTACAGAAGAATGCTGAAGATTAGGTGGGTGGATCGCGTAACTAATGAGGAGGTACTGAACAGAACTGGGGAGAAAAGGAATTTCTGGCATACCTTGACTAAAAGAAGGGATAGATTCGTAGGACACATTCTTAGACATCAAGGAATTGTGAATTTAGCGTTGGAGGGAAGTGTGTGGGGTAAAAACCGCAGAGGAAGACCAAGAGATGGCTATAGTAAGCAGATTCAGACAGATGTAGGTTGCCGTTCTTATGTGGAGATGAAGAGGCTTGCTCAGGATACAGTATTGCGGACAGCTGCATTAAACCAGTCTCCGGACTGAAGACCAAAGAACAACACAGTAATAGGTATTTTCGGTGTAGAGAAGCAGCTTAGATAACTGAATACAAAAAAAAAAAAAAAAAAAAAAAAAAAAACCAACTGGTGCGGATGGAATACCAGCTCAGTTTTACGAAGAATATTCTGCGCCATTGGCCCCTTACTTAACTTGCATTTATCGCGAATCTTTCATTCAGCGCAAAGTTCCTAGTTATTGGAAAAAAGCGCAGGTGACTTTCGTTTATAAGAAACGTAAAAGAACGGACCAACATAATTACAGGCCGATATCATTGACATCAGTTTCCTATAGAATTTTGAAGCATATTCTCTGCTCGAATATAGTAAATTTCCTTGAGACGGATCATCCCATTTATATGCAACAGCACGGGTTTCTCCTGACAATAATATATATTGTCCAGGCCATAGACAAAATACACAATCTCATTACAAAAAGCTTATGGTAAATTTCTGTATAGCTTGATAAATACATCTTCAGTTGCGTCATTGTAGAACGGATCAAACATCGTTCGAAAGTCCAAAACGAACATATATTTAAAAAGAAATTTTATCATTTGCATTCTCGCTACACAAGGATCTCTTGTGTTTGTTACTCGGCTACGGAGTGGAATTGATTTAATAAGCCTGTTTGTGTGTGTGTCATTTCTGATATTTTAAAAAGAATACGATTATATATATCAGCATTCTAATACATCCTAGAAAAGGTAATGTACAAGCAGCTTCTCAACCACCTAACGTTAAATGATATTGTCTAGAACACAGTTTGGATTTCTGTAATCTTCTGATATCGAAAAGGCTATTTACACCTACAATGAGAATGTACTTAATTCATTAGATAATAAATTACAAGCAGCAGGTATTGTCTGTGATTTGTCAAAGATATTTGATTATGTGAACCATAACATCAAATGTTCAAATGTTTGTTAAGCTTGTGGGAGTTAACTACGGGGTCATCAGTCCCTAAACTTACAAACTACTTATGAACTACTTACGAACTAGGACGGCACAAATGACCATGCCCGAGGGAGGATTCGAACCCCCGACCGTAGTGGCCGTGCTGACAGTGACTGGAGCGCCTCATTCACCTCGGACACCGCGGCCGGCGAACCATAACATCCTTTTAAGTAAATTACAATTCTATGGTGTCAAGGGAAGCGCTCAAAAATGGTTCACATGGTACCTCGCTAACAGAAAACAAAGGGTGTCGGTGCAAGTGACTAGTGAAAGCCAACAATCGTCAGAATGGGAAGAAATTACACGTAGTGTCCCACAAGGATCCATCTTAGGGCCATTGCTTTTTCTTATGTACATTAATGACATCAGTCACACTGGCAGAAGCGCTGATGACATTAGTAGTTGTGTGCCCTAAAAAAAAAAAAAAAAAAAAAAAAAAAAAAGCAGAAGCAGAGATCGTTTTGTTTGCAGATGATACAAGTATTGCAATAAATAGCATGTCGAGCTAGGTTCTAGAAAGGTCTGCTAATGATATTTTCATAAACAATAAGTGGTTTAAAGCCAACTCATTGACAAACTTGAAAAGGCTCACTACATGCAGTGCAGAACATGTAGGAGATTCCCATACAGAATATGTATGAAGTATGAAAAAGAGCAGATAGAAGAGATTGACGGTATAAAATTCCTGGGATTACAGCTTGACGATAAATTCAGTTGGGAGGAACACACCACAGAACTGTAGAAACGACTCAACAAATCTTTATTTGCAATACAAGTAGTATAAGACATATAAAAATAAAAAGCTTCCATACTTTCACTTTCATTTCATAATGTCATATGGTAAAATATTTTGGGGTAACTCTTCAAGTCAAGTTTTCAGAGTCCAAAGGCGTGTAATACGTATTATTAGTGGAGTAAATTCACGGACATCTTACATAAGCCTCTTCAAAGAACTGGGTGTATTAACTGCTACCTCTCAGTATATTTATTTATTCCTTAATGAAATTTACCACAAATAATATATACCTTTTCCCAACAAAGAGCTCAGTTCACACATGCAATACTAGGTACAAAAAGGATCTACACAATGAGTTAAAAATACTTTAGTTCAAAAAGGGGTCCACTACTCAGAACACATATTTTCAGTAATTTACCAGCAACTTTAAAAAATTTAGCTCTTTTTGTTGTTGTTGTTGTGGTCTTCAGTCCGGAGACTGGTTTGATGCAGCTCTCCACAATACCCTATCCCGAGCAAGCCTCTTCATTTTCTCATAAGAACGACAACCTACATGCATTTGAATCTGCTTACTGTATTCTTCTCTTGGTCTCCCTCTGCGATTTTTACCCCACACGCTTTCCTCCAGTGCTAAATTAACAATTCCTTGATGTCTAAGAATGTGTCCTATCAATCAATCCCTTCTTTTAATCAAGTATGTCAGTAATTCCTTTTCTCCCAATTCTGTTCAGTACCTCCTCATTAGTTACGCGATCTACCCACCTAATCTTCAACATTCTTCTGCAACACCATATTTCAAAAGCTTCTATCCTCTTCCTGTCCGAACTGTGTATCGTCCATGTTTCACTCCCATACATCCACACAAATGCCTCCAGAAAGGATTTACTTATGCTTAAATTAATATTTGATGTCAACAAATTTCTCTTTTTCAAAAACACATTTCTCCCCATTGCCATTCTGCATTTTATATCCTCTGTACCGCGACCATCGTATGTTATTTTACTGCCCAAGTAACAAACTCATCTACCTCCTTTATTGTTTCGTTACCTAATGTAATTCCTTCAGCATTGCCTAATTTTTCTTAGACTGCACTCCATTACCCTAGTTTTGCTCTTGTTAATGCTCATCTTATATGCACTTTTCAACACACTGCCCATACCGTTCAACTGCTCTTCCAAATCCTTTCCTGTATCTGACAGAATTACAATGTCATCGGCAAAAAGCAATATATTTAGATCTTCAACCTGAACTTTAATTCCGTCTCCCCATATTTGTCCTTGCTTTCCTTTACAGCTTCCTCAATGTACAAATTGAATAATATTGGGAAAAGTCTACAGCCCTGTCATACTCCCTTCCCAACCACAGCGATCCTTTCCTGCCCTTCTACATCAACATCTACATACATGCTCCGCAATTCACCGTAAGGTGCGTGGCGGAGGGTACACTGTACCACTACTAGGCATTTCCTTTCCTATTCCACTCCCAAATTGAACGAGGAAAAAAAGAATGCCTATATGCCTCCGTACGAGCCCTAATTTCTCTTATCTTGTCTTTGTGATCTTTAAGCGAAATGTAAGTAGGCGCCAGCAAGACCGTACTACACTCAGCTTCAAATTCCGGCCCTCTAAATTTACTTAACAAAAATTCACGAAAAGAACGTCGTCTTTCTTCCAGCGATCCCCAATTTAGTTGCCGGAGCATTTCCGTGACACTCGCGCATTGGTCGAACCTATCGGTAACAAATCTAGCTGCTCGCCTCTGAACTGCCTCTATGTCTTCCTTCAAACCGATCTGCTGCGGGTCCCAAATACTTGAGCAATACTCAAGACGTGGTCGTACAAGCGTTTTATACGCGGTCTCCTTTACAGATGAAGTACATCTTCCCAAAATTCTCCCAATAAACCGAAGTCGGCTGTCTGCCTTACTCACAACTGTCCTTACATGCTCGTTCCATTTCATATCGCTCTGCAATGTTACGCCTAGATATTTGAACGACGCGACAGCATCAAGAAGCTCACTACTAATGCTGTATTCGAACATTATAGGATTGTTTTTTCTACTCATGCGCATCACCTTACATTTTTCTACATTGAGAGCTAGCTGCCATTCTTCGCACCAACTAGAAATTTTGTCTAAGTCAACCTGTATGCTATTACAGTCAGTTACAGACGACACCCTCCCATACACCACAGCATCATCAGCATCCGTCCATCAGATCATTTATGTAGATAGAAAATAATAGCGGTCCTATCACACTCCCCTGGGGCACGCCTGACGATACACTCGTCTCTGATGAACACTCGCCGTCGAGAACAACGTACTGCGTTCTATTACTTAGGAAGTCTTCCAGCCAGTCACAAATCTGTGAACCTATTCCATAAGCTCGTATCTTCGTTAGCAGTCTGCAGTGTGGCACCGCGTCGAACGCCTGTTTGAAGTCGAGAAAAACACAATCCGCCTGTTGCCCTTCGTCCATGGCTCGCAAGATGTCATGTGAGACTCTATTAACTGCTGTCTGGTTTTTGTACAAGTTGAATATAATTCTTCGCTTCCTATATTTTACCCCTGCCACATTCAGAATCTGGAAAAGTGTATTCCAAGCAACATTCTCAAAAGGTTTCTCCAGGTCGACCAATGCTAAAAACGTAGGTTTCCGTTTCCTTAATCTATCTTCTAACATAAGTCGTAATATATTGCCTGGCGTGTTCCTACTTGTCTCCTAAATCCAAACTGTTTTTCCGCAAGGTCTGATTCCACCAGTTATTCCATTTTCTGTAAATAATTCGTGTTAGTAATTAGAACCATGACTTATTAAACTGATAGTTCTGTAATTTTCACATTTGTCTGCACTTGCTTTCTTGGGAATTGGAATCACTATATTCTTCTTGACGTCCGAGGGTATTTCCCCCGTGTCATACATCTTGCATACAAAGTGAAACAATTTCTTCATGACTGACTCTCCTAACGATATCAGCAGTTCAGACGGAATATCATCTACGCCGGGGCCTTATTTCTACTCCCATCTTTTAGGACCCTGTCAAACTTTTCTCGCAGTATATAAATTATGAAGCAGAATGTCTTTAGAGACATAAAAATGTGCGCGCCAGACTTGTTTGCAGGTCACAGTTTTTGCAAAAGCTTTGTAGGTTTCGCCGGTACAGCTGTCTTAGAGTGGAGCTGCAAGAGAACTACTAAAGAAACTGCATACACTACGCTTGTCCATCTTCATTTGGAGTACTTCTGCCCAGTGTAGGATCCTTATCAGGTCGGCTTGACGGAGGACATAGAAAGAGACCAAAGAACGGCAGCTCGTTTCGCATTGTCACGATACAGGGGAGACAGCGTTACTGAAATGATACAGGATCTGGGATGGGAATCATTACAACAACGGCGCTTATCGCTGCGGCGTGGGCTACTTACGAAACTCCAATCGCAAACATTCTCCTCCGAATGCGAAAATAGATTGTTGACTCCCACTTGCATAGGTAGAAATGATTATCAGAATAAAGTACGATAAATCAGAGCTCGAACGGAGAGATTCAGGTGTTCTTTCTTCCCGCGCGCTGTTCGAGAATGGAATGGGAGATAAATAGTATAATGGTGGTTCGATGAACCCTCTGCCATGCAGTTAAATGTGATCTGCAGAGAATCCCATACAGATGTAGGGTCGCCTATTATGGGGCGAGTCGGGTTGCGGAGTACCAACTGCTGTTTCGCCGCCGGTGCTGCAGACCGCTTCGCCTCTGCCGTCACTTCCTGACGGCCACCGCGCGCACAGGTGCGCTATTTTTAGATCGCCAATGTTGGCAGCGGCTCGCCACGAAACTCTCGTGGCTCGAAGACGATTTGTGATGACTTCAGCCGATGCATAACTAGGTGCACCCTCATTCAAAACAGCTCGTGCGAACTATACACGCCGCTGACAATGTATATATATGAATTGCTGTTCGTTAGTCTCGGTAAAACTCGAGAACGGGTGAACCGATTTGACTAACTTTAGTCTTGGAATATTCGTGTAAGTCCAGGGAGTGTTTAAACGGTGATAAAATATGGAAAAGTTGACCGAAAAAGAGGAAAATCGGGAAAAACTGAAACAGCTTTATCCAGTGAGCTATCAATACCGTTCGTCCAATTGCGATAAAAGTTTGTACATTTCATTTTGAAAGCAAGATGAAGGTTTGCATCAAATAAAAATTTGGTAAAGTCGTCCAGAAAGTAGGAAAATTTAGGAAAAATCGAAAGCGATTTTTTTTTCTAGGAATAAAAATAAATTGCCACATGGTTGTAAGAGCATCACATGAGTACGGCTTGACAGGACGAGTTTTGTATAAAATAATTTTTTTTTGGAAAATCTGCCGGAAAACTGGAAAATTTGAGAAAAACTGAAAGTGTGTTTTTCAGTGTGTTTCTGATTGAATTCAGCACTATTACTGACTATTCACACGACGGAGAGGGATAATTCTTTTGTTGTTTTGTTCATTATGATCTTGGGAAAGTTTTCACTAAAAATAGAGACAATTAAAAAGGAAATTTGCAAAATTCGAACCAAGTTTCTTTTTCAATGTGTTTCTAAATTTACTCAATACTATAAGTTCAGAACCAATCATCCGCTTGCGATAAAATTTTGATCATTTGATGTTCAACGAAAGATGAACGTTCTTATGAACTAAAAATTCGGTACGTGGTATGGCGCAACATTTCACCAGTGCGGACAGTATTTGCTCCGTGATACATTACTCGTGTTAAAATAGACCGCTTAGCAATTTCAAAAAAGGTAGTTATGATATTTATGTATGGCTATTGTGATCGAAATGCTCAACGAGCCTGTGCTATGTATGTTGAACGTTATCCGGGAAGACATCATCCACGTGTCCGAATCTTTTGTTGGATTTGGAAGACCGAGTCAGACCCGGAAAATCTGAAAAAAGTACTCAGACACCTAGGGACAACGGCTGCAGCAACCGCCAGATTACGAAAGCTTTTTTTGCCGAAGACACATAAGCAGAAGACCCACGTGGAGGACTCAAAGAAACTTGCCTTTTTGCCGTTTTGTGTCTCATTCACTGGAAAAATTAGTCCGCTCCTTAAAGGCCGTTTTACAGGATGAACTTTTGGTCTCAGATGACTACTCAAGGCGAGAGTGTCTACTGGAGCGCCCCTGGCGTGTGATACCCGTACTGCGCAACGCCTGCCTCGAGTAGTCATTTTCGTTTAGACGTAGACACCAAAACTGTAGAACTGTCTGTTGTGTAGTTTCGCATCTGAATGAGCAAATGAGGTTATGGGGGCACTTTTTACGTAGGAGGAGGAAAACGATAATTGAATTTATTAACGACGAAAGAGTAACTGATCGTTTATGCTCTCCTCAAATGTCATGTAATAAATTTTGCACACAACTGAGAACCTAAATGTGGTGTCGCACAAGTCCAAAGTGCGCGCCACCTACTTTCGCCGCGCGCCGCCATGCACGCACGGCGCGGCGTTCTTACGTCAGTCACGAGCGCCCTCTGCTACAACTCCGCTCGTGGCCACCACACTGAACGACATCGTTCACTTGGGACTGAGATAGGAACCACTTAACACTTCGGAATCAGATAGGCACCAGTGAAGACTTGGCTATCGGATAGGCAGTAGGCAGGCCCTAGCTCAACTAGTGTTTCTAGTTTCTGCTGTCCCACTGGCTGCTCACCTCCTACCTGCACAAGCGTGCATCCATTATTCCTGTGTCGGTCTCATTCTACTCGGCCACCGACACCTACGACGGAAACGAGACACAAAAGCGGCGACGAGGCTGGGACACAAAACTAAATAATAGGAAAAGTGTCATTCAATCATTTCAAAACTTCCGCGTTTATTTGCTGCAGAAAAGTTATTCTCGCAAACACATCAAAAATACTGAAAACTCAGTAAAAATCTACTGTTTTCGTAAGTTTTCATATCTTGCGTATTCTGCAGCACACTCAGAAATTTAGAACTTCGGCACAGTCTCTAGATCATCGACGTCAGAGACGCACTCGCGATGAGGTTGGCTGTTGATTTACAGGCAGGCAAGAATGGCGCACGCACTTCGAGTACTCACTTTTCACCAGAAAGGAGATCGTGTAAAACGGGCTTAAGAGACAAGACCGACTCGGTCTTCAGGGCTCCTTCAGAAATACGTCAGTTGATGACACCTGTTAAGGATGATGTATGCCTAAGAACACCGGGAGTATATGCAGGGCGATCAAAAAGTCAGTATAAATATGAAAACGAAATAAATCACGGAATAATGTAGATAGAGAGGTAAGAAATGACACACATGCTTGGGATGACATGGGGTTTTATTAGAACCAAAAACGTTACAAAAATTTCCGACAGATGGTGCTTAATCTGATCAGAAAAACAATAATTAGCATAACAAATTAAGACGAAGCAAAGTGATGTTCTTTACAGGAAATTCTCAATGTGTTCACCATCAGTCTTAAACAATAGCTGTAGGAATAATGTTGTGAACAGCACTGTAAAGCATGCCCTAAGTTATGGTGAGGCATTGGCATCAGGTGTTGTCTTTCAGCATCCCTAGAGATGTCGATCGATCACGATACATTTGAGACTTCAGGTAACCAAAGCCAATAATCGCACGGACTGAGGTCTGGGGACCAGGGAGGCCAAGCAAGACGAAAGTGGTTGCTGAGCACACGATCATCACAAACGACGCGCACGAGAGATCTTTCATGCACTTAGCAATACTTTTTTCCCTTTTCGTTCTAATAAAAACCCAAGTCATTCCAAGCATGTGTGACAATTTTTACCTCTCTATCTACATTATTCTGCGGTTTATAAAGTTTTCAAATTTATACTGACTTTTTGATCACCCGGTAAAATACGTTGTGGTTGTGGACAATTTTATATAGGGCAAACAGTACGCACTATTGAACAGCGCTGTGTGGAACACGAACGATGTTATCTTTTACGTTATCCCGAAAAGCTAGCACTTGAAACCAGACATAGTATTGCTTTTGAGGAGACATCCGTAATTACAAGAACGAACAGTTTCTAGGATAGTGTAACAAAAGAGGCGATCGAGATCAAACTAGCTGACAGTACTCTTAGTAGAGACGGCGGCTTGCAGCTGAGCACGGCCTGGAAGCCGGCCGCGGTGGCCGAGGGGACTGAGGCGCTCCAGTCACGGTCTGCACGGCCACTACGGTCGGGGGTTCGAATCCCCCCTCGGGCATGGATATTTGTGCCGTCCTAGTTCGTAAGTAGTTAATTAGTTTGTAAGTTTAGGGACTGATGACCCCGTAGTTAAGTCCCATAAGCTAAAACAAACATTTGAACTTTTTTGAATGGCCTGGAACCCGGCGATCGGAAGGTTGAAGCGGGCGCGGCTGGCACGCGACCAAAATATTGCCTTTTATGGTGATGTCGCGGAGCACCAGTGACGTCACAGCCAGCAGTGCAGGACGACAGCAGCAATCACTCGACAGTCCACCACTTGACAATGGCCGAGGAGATCTCGGCCGAAACGTCGTGCACAGTAAACCACATGATGCGGCTGGAAGCCCGAGAAAATTTTATCAACATAACTCGCCGCGATACAGTGCATTCATATATTCAAAAACAATTATCTCGATAATTTTTGAGAGATGCGTCGAATGGCTGTGGCTGATTGTTATTTAAGTTCTGAACTTCCCGTATTACAAATATAAAGAAATTGTAAAACCCGATACCCATCTGGCCTCCTTGTGAGACGCTTTCCTGGTCCGTACCGGCGTCGCAGGTGACGGACTTTCGCCCCTTCTATTGAACTGGAGAACCTATTGAATTGGAGAAAGTCATCAGGGCACGACGGTGTAGCTACAATCCCACAGCACGTCTAGTGGTATTGAGCTCGGAACAGCCAGGAAAGGAATCACTGTCGACTGCCTGGCCTTTGCGGACGGACTAACCCCCCTGCCGCATGATCCAGAAAGTTCTATAGCCCAGACTGAGATTATCCGAGACTGTGCATCGAAAAGGGGTCTCCAAATATCCTTCGCCAAACTCCAATTCATCTTCACGACTAAAGACGCTTCCAACAGCCTCTCATCACATTTAGGAACTGTTCATAAAGTGTGTAATACAACAGCTACCCGTAAATCTCAACTGAACTAATCGATACCAAAAGTAAAGCAACGTAATTTGTCATAAATTGAGGGACATAGAAAGGCGGTGCCGAAGGAATTAGATTGGGTAACGAAACAATGAAGGTGGTAGATGAGTTCTGTTACTTGGGCAGTAAAATAACAGATGATGGTCGCAGTACAGAGGATATAAAATGCAGAATGGCAATGGGAAAAAAGCATTTTTGAGAAAGAGAAATTTGCTAACATCGAATATTAATATAAGTGTAAGGAAGTCTTTTCTGAAGGCATTTGTGTGGAGTGTTGCCTTGTATGAGAGTGAAACTTGGACGATAAACAGTGTGGGCAGGAAGAGGACAGAGGCTTTCGAAATGTGGTGCTACAAAAGAAAGCTGAAGATTAGGTGGGTGGATTGCGTAACGATTGAAGAGGTACTAACTAGTATTGGAGAGAAAAGGGATTTTTGGCGAACCTTGACTAAAAGAAGAGATCGATTGGTAGGACACATTTTTAGACATAAAGGAATCGTGAATTTAGCATTGGAGAGATGTGTGTGGGGTGAAAATCGCAGAGGAAGACCAAGAGGTGAATACAGTAAGCAGATTCAAATGGATGTAGGTTGCCGAACGTATTCTCAGATATGTGTGTGTGTGAGTCGCCTTCAGAATAACAGTGTAAGCTAGTTTAAGTGGTGTGTAAGAGTAGGTACCGATGACCTTAGCAGTGTGATTCCTTAAGTACTGACACATTTTTCTCACCTGGCGAGCGCCTTATACCGTGTCCTATCTGCCAGTTTTGAAAATTACTGAACTAACATTCACTATACCTGTAAAATGAAGGCACCGATATCGTCTTCAAATACGCGTCATGGACCTATCGGCACAGCTTCGACTTTCCACAGGCAAATATAAGTGGCTCAAAAATGGGTGTTTCGCGTAATAGGGATTGGAATAACTTGACTGTCGTTACGGAAAGGGAAGGCTTGTGACTGGAAATGTTAACATAATTAACATAATACACACTCGATGCCACCGACAGAAATTACAACCATTAAATTAGCCATGCAATAATAATACTGCAACTTCTAATCGCGGGATGTGAAACGTGGCTGAAACATTCAAATGTTTGTAAATCTACCGGACCAAACTGCATAGTCATCAGTCACACACACACACACACACACACACACACACACACACACACACACACACACACATGCCCCAGGGAGGACTCGAACCTCCGACGGCGAGCAACCGCGCGCTCAGCAGCGAGGTGCCTTAGACCGCTCGGCTACTCCACCGCGGCGCTGAAACAATGAAACGGCCTTTATTTTGGTACTTAGCAATATAAACTTTATGCAGTTGAATGTCATTCGGCAACGTATGATAGACTATACCCGTAGTTTTTGCCTTTCTACTGTGTGACAGATTTCTCATTATAACAGCCAGGTATTTTAAGACGATACTTTACACTGCAAAAACACCAGAAACTAGGAAACAAAAAATGACAACACTACCCTGTGGCTGGAAGGAATTGCACAGAGCAAAGGAAAACACAATGTCTCAACCTTGAAGAAAAGTTAACACATGGAAATAGATCGGATATTGTTGCGAAAGAGCTGTTTAATGAGTTGGAATTTTTTTTTTAATGTAACATAGCTGGACTTCTTGTGTTAAATTTATTCAAATAATTTAATTTCTGTGTTCCCAGATGTTTCAACATCTTTGGGCATACATTTAACACTTCCTGCGACAGTAGTAGAACGCAAAGGTCATTTTCCAAACAGAAAATAATAATTAACGACCAACCATGTCCCAAGGTAGACTGACACATTTGACCATCATAAGAATCGAATCAAAAGTAGTTTTGAAAACTAATGATATTATAAAAAAAAAAAGCTTGCAGATTTAAAAGCCAGATATATTGAATGCAGCGTCTGAAAATGTCTCTGTATTTTTCTTTGTAGGTATTAAGTAAAAGATATGGAACAAAAAATTTAATTTTGTGTGTGTTTTTTTATTTTTAATTTTTTACTTTATATATATTTTTTTGGGGCAATAGCGGGAAGCGCTAGTTGATTTTTCACACCCCGGCGCAAAATATCATTAAGATGCCCCTGCCGACGAGAGGTCCTCAGGGAGAACTTCCATGCGCTCGTCGACACAGAGCATCGAAGGTAGTAGAGCTGCCTTCGGGCGCGCGAGAGGTGTGTCAAGCTTCCCCCCCCCCCCCCCCCCCCCCTCGTGACTACCAGCGCCTGTACTGGGGATATCCCGTAAGCTACGCCTGCGTAGGGATGGGAAAAAACCGACCGGTTAAAAACGATACCGGTATTTTAGTTTTGAATAACCGGTATTTTCGGTATTTATTTGGTGTCGGTTGTAACCGGTTTCTTTTAGTTATTGCCAGGAACCGGGTAAAAGAACCGGTACGACTACTTCCTGTAGTAGTGGTTCAATTTTTTTTTTCTTTTTTTTTTTTTTTTTTTTTTTTGTAAATAATTTTATAAAATTAAAACATGTATACCCTAATATTTAGGGCTATTCCTAAAATTTCCACTGCTGTGAAATATTATGTCATCAGTGATAATTTATGAACAATCCCGTCAGTCAGAAACGCACAACAAACGCGTGGCATAAGAACTTAAAGAACTGGTGCAGCTATTGAGGCATCGATGCAGCTGTTGCCGTGTGGCGTGGCCTATTAGACGACGCGCGTGCACCGGCAGTGTACAAGACTTGCCTCCGTCTGGTCATGCGGCAGTTCCTTGCTGTCGTCGCCAGACATCAAAAATGTTCAAATGTTTGTTAAGCTTATGGGACTCAACTACGGGGTCATCAGTCCCTAAACTTACAAACTACTTATGAACTACTCCGCCAGACATCGGTTGTCTTAAATGGCACCATCCCGAGTGTGGAAGTACTTCACGAAGTACTGGAGCAGTGAGGTACAATGCTCCATTTGCTTTAAAAAGCTGAAAACGGGTGGAGGTACTACAAACATGCTGTGTCATTTAAGGAGAAAGCATCCAAAATGTTTCTTGGAAGAGAAGGTAAATTCGATTCATATATATACCTATTATGTAAGCTTGGAATAATAACTTTTAATGTATTATCATATGGTTATGCTAACAAGTTTTATTAATGTGATTCCTTGAAAGCGAGGGGCTTTTTTTAATAACCAATATGGGTTTAGGTAACATTGGTGCTTCGCGAGGTAGCCGTGCGGTCTGAGGCTCTATGTTACGGACTGCGCGGCTGCTCCAGTCGGAGGTTCGGGTCCTCCCTCCTCCCTCGGTCGTGGGTGTGTATATTGTCCTTAGCGTAAGTTAGTTTAAGTTAGATTAAGTAGTTTTTAAGTCTGGACCGATGACCTAAGCAGTTAGGTCTCATAAGAACTCACACCTATGTGAACATTCTTTGATCATGTGGTACACAGCTTTCCTAGTTCACTTTGCGTAAATTTACACTGACAACAATCATACTGTTAGTCGGAACTGTGACTTTATTTTACGAAGTACTTCTGCAGCACTGATTAAAGTTCATTTACTGACTGTAACTTATATCCACATTCTGTATATAGTGAGATATTCTTATGCGCTGGCTCACAAGTCCAACTTATGTAGTGGTTGGCTCAATATTCGCAACTGCCGGATGGAAATACTAGGCCAGTAAATCTGTATGCTTCGTACATCGTCCTCTACGGACTCCTGGCTAAGCTTACACAGACTCAAGAAGGCGTAGTATTAGGAGGGGATCTTGCAAAATATGGAAAGACTAGTGATTTGTCCTATAACGTAAATTTACCTAAATTTTAACTAAATGACGTAAGTTTCGTTTTCGGCCGAAACTAGAAGAACCGAAAATTCGATTACGGTTTCTGTTTCGGCCGCAAAATATGTTTCGGTCGAAATATTAGCAATAAAAAACCGAAAACCGGTTATTTAAAAAACCGGTTATCTTGAGCAATTTTTACAGTGCGGTTAAACTGGAGATGAAAAGAACCGGTATAATCGAAAACCGGTTGTTTCAACAATAACCGCCATCCCTACGCCTGGGCCTACAAAGTATTTTACGCTGCACTTCCATTCATTACTAATTTTCTTTCACGTGGAGCGGTAACCAGCTAGTGCGATTCGTTGTCCGCGTTAGTTCACAGATACAATGTTAGTCTATCTGATGAAGATATTATCGTGCGTCGACATTCCCCAGCTTCAAGATGTGTCATTTTATGGCGCCTAGAAGTAACAACAGGAAAAAGAGGGAATGAGAATTACTTTTCACAGTTTTCCTCAAGATTCAGAACTGCGACAAAAATAGATTCGAGCAATAAGGAGGGATAAGTGGAAACCTACAAATCACAGCCGCCTTTGCAGTGCCCATTTCAGAGATGATGTTTTTGACAGAAGTTCTCCGTTTAGAAGATACTTGAAGAAAGATGCGGTTCCATCGATATTTGCGAGACATCCATCACAACCATCAACATCGACTTCAAAAGTAACGAGAGTTATAAAGCGTGTTCCGTTGACGATTTCGCCGGCAATACCTGCAAAAATTTTAAAAACTGAACAGAAGAACTTGAAATAGCCCTCGAAAACTAACTGAAACACGGAAAAATTAAGGAATATAACAATTAAACATAAGAGACTACAGCTAAAAATGGCTAGTTTTGTAGATAGCTTAAAGGAATTAAAATAGAAAACCTTGATTAGACAGCACGGTGATTTATTGAACAATATTTCAAAAACGTCTTTCCATCCTAACTCTGTGCAGCATTAAGTTGCTCAAATGTTCGTAGAGCTTATGGAACTTAACTACGGGGTCATCAGTCCCTAAGCTTACAAACTGCATATGAACTAGCTAATACAAATATCATGCCCGAGCGGGGATTAGAACCCCCGACCGTAGTGGCCGTGCAGACCGTGACTGGCGCGCCGCAGACCGCTCGGTCACCGCGGCCGGCCATTAAGTTGAAATTTCGAAGGTATGTTCTGTAATGCATGTGGATACTGTCTGAGAAACCTTACACAAATACAGATATTGATCCAGACGTAATAAAATTCAATGTCAAGCCAAATGCAGTAATTTTACTGGATGAAAAGCGGAAACGTAGTAAGCGAGGAACGTCTTTCAGTTCATGATTTGCAGGGGCTGTCAGCAAGAAAAGTTTCCTAAAAGTTTTCAGATATGAGACATGTATATTGTATCTCGCTAAGTGCTGTCATTCTGCAGTAGTGAATGATGTAAGTCTGGTTACTCATGCGTCGTAAGGTGCGGCAGTTTTTCAGGCAACTCATTGTTTATGACTGAACGTCTCCTGAACTATGAGTCAAACTGTGATATAATTTCTAAAGTACATTTAGTAGCATATTTGCATAATATCTGTAAAATAACTTACAAATTTACTTAATAGTGTAGAATTAAGGAATTGTAGCTTATTTCCGTAGTTTTACTGCATGAAAAGTGGTAAAGAAGCCATAAACGTTTTTTCTCTCATCATTTTCTAGAGGTTGTCGTCGACAAAAGCTTTCGTGAATGTTTGAAATTGTGTGTAAAGTTTCTTACAAGTCGCTAAGTATGCTCGTTTTCAAACAGTGTATGAATGAAGTGTGGTTACCGAACCGTCACGGGCAACTGTACTTTTTTAAGCCCACCCTCATACCCGTGGAAGGTAAGTGGATTTTACCCCCATGGTGATTGTTGTCTGACATTAAGGAACATGCTTTACAAGTTTGAATGAAATCGGCACCGTAGTTTAGGAGGAAATGTGGAAAACACACAAACACAAACGTACGTCCTCTTTTGTAATATGTACGGATTTATCGACACATTTATGTAATTAACTTGTCAACTAACTGTAAAGCAAATTGTTAGAAATGGGAGATAAGGTAGTGAGTAAACAAGCAGAAATAGAGAAAACAAGAGCGAGTTCGGTGGTGCGCTATAAAAGGCGCGGCTGGTACTGAGAGGGTGGGGCAGCTGAGCACATGGTCTGCCGGTCCCTCGACACGGGGAATAGAAGCCACCTCTACTGCCTTCTAGGCTCTGTGCTCGTCGAGAGTTTAACAGCACGGAACTTCTTTGGTACGCTCGAGTCAGCACATTCTTAGTTCCAAAGCCCTAGGATCTCGCGGTTTAACTCCCGTCGGAGATCCCCTTTCTGGAGGGCAATCTCCAAGGGCCTGCTTGGCCAGCAGATCAACACGTTCATTCCCCCTTATGCCGGTATGGCCAGGGGTCAAGACAAAGGCCACACAACGGCATGACTTGACCAGGGCGGATACAGAGTCTAGGATAAACTGCACCAACGATCAAGTGCCTGTAAGCCTGTAAGCCACTCTCAGGGAGTCGCTACAGACGACAAACGACTGCCCAGGCCAGGCTCGAAGATGCTCCAGAGCTCTAGCTAGAGCGACCAGCTCCGCAATGAAAACTCTTCTCCCACTTGACAAGGACTACTGTTCAACGAGGTCACCATGGAGATAGGCATACGCAGCATGAACATTTACTAGGGGACCATCGGTGTACACGACTCTGCGCCACTGAACGATTCAAGGAGTGCTTGCAACTGGCAACTCTGTAAGTGACTCACTGGCTATACCACCTAATCTTTAACTGAAGACGTGGGGTGTTCACAATACCCCGGTTGTAAATTTTTTCTGGTATTTAGTGAAGCAGGTTGGTTACATTGTACAGCGGCTGGTTACCTTCGTTCAAATGGATACACATTCTTGCGAAACCATTGTTCCTGTATTTAAAAGTATGTGCTACTGTACACTACTAATTTTAAAGGCTGGGGTGCTGATAACAGCCCACCTACCTAGTGGTGTGACTTTCTGTGTTGAGCAGTGCACATCATGATGTCGTATGCGGAGGAGCAGAAACGTCTTAGAAGGCTGTGGCAGAAGTTTTCAATGAAGGTGAAGACTATGAAATTCCAGAGTTTAAGGATTCGCATGACAATGAAGAAGAAGAACAGTGGGAAGGAAGTTGATTCACTGGAAGAGTGTAATAAGAAGAATGACCTGGAAGTCTTACTCGGTTCTTTCAATTTGACATCTGTTATTGATTTTCCTACTCGGGTAGTAAAGAACAGCAGCACATTGATAGACAATTTTTTTATAGACCAAGATAGGTTTAACAACATTAGTGCATGTCCTGTTGAGAATGGTCTTTCTGATCATGGTGCACAGTTAGTTACATTATACGATATATCTCCTTTCAGTAATTTGAATCAGTCCTCCAAAGTTGTTCGTTCAATTAATGATTCGACAATTAGAAATTTCACGGAAAGTCTTCAGCAGTTAGATTGGGATGAAGTGTACAAGGAACCTGATGCTAATTTAAAATACAACTTATTTCATGATATATTTGCAAGGGTATTTGATAACTGTTTCCCCAAGAAATAAGTCAAATTTAATTGTAAGGAACCAAGCAAAAAACCATGGCTTACCAAAGGTATAAAAATATCTTGTAACCGGAAAAGGGAACTGTATCTGACAGCAAGAAAGAGTAGTGACCCAGAAATATTCAACTATTATAAAAACTTCTGTTCTGTATTAAGGAAAGTTATTAAAAAATCCAAAAGCATGTGCATCATGTCTGAGATTAGTACATCCAATAATAGAATTAAAACAATCTGGAATATTATAACAAGGGAGACAGGGCAACCAAGAACACAGGAAGACAGCATTACCATCAAAGTGAATGAAAAAATTACAAACAAAAAGTCAGAAGTTGAAAACACTTTTAATAATTCTTTTTTAAATGTTGTGGAGAATATAGGCTCCAAATGTTCATTAGAAGAAGCTAGGCAGTTGATGGAACAGGGCGTACCTAGACAATTTGATACAATGGAAATCCCACCCACCTCTCAATCTGAAATTAGGAAATTAATAAACTCTCTCAAGAGTAAAAGCTCTCATGGCATTGATGGCATATCCAGCAGGGTATTAAAATCTTGTTCCCAAGAAATATGTAGGATTCTTAGCCACATTTGTAATAGCTCACTGGAGCAGGGTATTTTCCCTGATAGGCTGATGTATGCTATTGTCAAATCTCTGCATAAAAAAGGTGATACATTGGATGTCAACAACTGCCGCCCAATCTCAGTTCTGACCGCTCTATCAAAAATTCTTGAAAAACTAATGTATTCCAGAGTAGCTTCACATATTAATAAAAATAAAGTTCTAACAAAATGTCAGTTTGGTTTCCAGAAAGGCTTTTCAACAGAAAATGCAATATATATTTTCACTAATGAAATATTAAATGCTCTGGATAACCGTAAATTACCCGCTGGGATTTTTTGCGATCTACCAAATGCCTTTGATTGTGTTAACCATATATATATATATATATATATATATATATATATATATATATATATATATATATATATATAATACTTAAGCTTATCTAAAAGAATTCCATGGTTAACACAATCAAAGGCATTTGGGTTAACACAATCAAAGGCATTTGGTAGATCGCAAAAAATCCCAGCGGGTAATTTACGGTTATCCAGAGCATTTAATATTTCATTAGTAAAGGCAAATCATTTATATATATATATATATATATATATATATAAATGATTTGCCTTTCTATATTCATAAAGATGCCAAGCTAGTTCTCTTTGCTGATGATACAAGTATCGCTATCACACCCGAATCACAGGAATTAACTGATGAAATTGTCAATGAAGTATTTCAGAGAATTATTAGGTGGTTCTCTGTAAATGGATTCTCTTTAAACTTTGAAAAAACACAGTATATTCAGTTTCACACAATAAATGGCATCACAATATTAATTAATATTGACTTCAACCAGAAATCTATGGCTAAGGTAGAATATTCAAAATTTTTAGGTTTATGCATTGATGAGGGGTTGAATTGGAAGAAACACATTGAAGATCTGCTGAAACGTTTGAGCTCAGCTACTTATGCTATTAGAGTGATTGCAAAATTAGCTGATGTACAACTCAGTAAACTAGCATACTATGTCTAGTTTCATTCTCTGCTTTCTTATGGCATCATATTCTGGGGTAATTCATCATTTAGTAAGAAAGTATTCATTACCCAAAAGCGGGTCATCAGAATAATTGCTGGAGCCCACCCAAGATCATCCTGCAGACATTTATTTAAGGATCTAGGAATCTTCACAGTAGCTTCACAATATATATATTCACTTATGAAATTTGTTATTAACAATCCAACTGAATTCAAATGTAATAACAGTATGCATAGGTACAACACTAGGAGAAAGGATGACGTACACTATTCAAGGTTAAATTTAGCTCTGTCACAGAAAGGGGTTAATTATTCTGCCACAAAAGTATTTGGTCACTTACCAAGTAGTATCAAAATTCTGACAGATAGCCAACTAGCATTTAAAAGTAAATTAAGAGAATTTCTGAATGGCAATTCCTTCTACACATTAGATGAATTTCTAGATAAAAGTTAGTACTTTAGGGAAAAAATTAATATATATATATATAATAGTGAGTGTCATGTAAAATTATGTATAGACATATTTCATTTAACTGACACGTTCCACATCATTACGAAGTGCCGTATTCATGATCTATGGAACAAGTATTAATCTAATCTAATGAAGCGATCATGAACTGCAAGTGATGAATTTGATGCCGATACTTTTGAAGACAGAGACAGCAAAGGACTTGGAGGAGTAGCTGAGTGGAATGGCCAGTACGTTGAAACGACCATTTACAAGAGCAAAACAAGGGTATTGGAATGCAGTCTTAGAAAATCAAGCGATGCGGAAGGAATTAAATTAGGTAACGAATCAATAAAGGTGGTAAATACGTTTTGATACTTGGGCAGTAAAATAATTCTAATGGTCGCAGTACAGAGGATATAAAATGCAGAATGGCAAAGGGAAGAAAAGCGTTTTTGAAAAAGAAAAATTCCTTAAACTCGAAAATTAATTTAAGCTTAAGGAAGTCCTTTCTGAAGGCATTTTTGTGGAGTGTTGCTTTGTATGGGAGTGAAACATAGACGATAAACAGTGCCGACAGGAAGAGGATAGAGGCTTTTGAAATGTGGTGCAACAGAAGAATGCTGAAGGTTAGGTGGGTGGATCGTGTAACTTATGAGGAGGTACTGAACAGAATTGGGGAGAAAAGGAATTTCTGGCATACCTTGACTAAAAGAAGGGATCGATTGGTAGGACACATTGTTAGACATCAAGGAATTGTGAATTTAGTGTTGGAGGGAAGTGTGTGGTGGTAAAAATCGCAGAGGCAGACCAAGAGATGAATATAGTAAGCAAAATTCAAAATTATCTAGGGTGCCGTTTTTATGAGGAGATGAAGAGGCTTTCTCAGGATAGAGTAGGGTGGAGAGCTGCATCAAACCAGTCTCCGGACTGAAGACCAGAACGACAACAAAAACTCTTGAAGATACGGCATCCTCTTTTTCAACAACACTGGAGACGTTGTTCTGCTACACGTGTAAGCAATTTATGTGTTTAAATTATATAAAAAAATTGCAGTAAATGTATCAATTCATAATCTTCTTCCCGTGAAGATGATAATGTTTAGTGTTGAAATGTTTTTACTCTAGAGTTTTGACACGAATGACTGTTTTACGTAATATAAATATGTCTGTTGCTTTGTCTGCTAACTACTATCTATAATTTTAAAAGGGTCAAAGTTACCAATTTAAAATTTTTTGAAAAATAGTATGTATACGAACATTTGAAAGCATTTCACACATGTTATTTATTAATCTGTTACTGATAATTATTCAAGAACCTTAGTGGTTAAAATTGTACTCAATGAATTAAAAGACTAAATGCAATGTTTATTGTATAATAAAGAATTTAAGAAAAAGATTGAAACCTCGGTATCGTATTTATGTAGAATGCCATGAACACCCTACGTCCTTAGTTAAAAAATGTTCAAATGCTTGTAAATCTATCGGACCAAAGTGCGTGGTCATCAGTCCGTAGCCTCCAAACTACTTCAACCTAGGGAAACTAACCTAAGGACAACACACACACACCCATGCCCCAGGGAGGACTCGAACCTACACGGCGAGCAACCGCGCGCTCCGCAGCGAGGCGCTTTAGACCGCTCGGCTACTCCGCCGCGGGCGTCCTTAGTTACGTCGTGAATGCTTACCTCCGCAGTAAAAGGCTAATACACTCCTGGCCATTAAAATTGCTACACCACGAAGATGACGTGCTACAGACGCGAAATTTAACCGATAGCAAGAAGATGCTGTGATATGCAAATCGTTAGCTTTTCATAACATTCACACAAGGTGGGCGCCGGTGGCGACACCTACAACGTGCTGACATGAGGAAAGTGTCCAATCGATTTCTCATACACAAACAGCAGTTGACCGACGTTGTCTGGTGAAACGTTGTTGAGATGCCTCGTGTAAGGAGGAGAAATGGGGTGCCATTGGTTACACGTCTCGGTCACCTGTTTGCATCGGCGGCACTTTCAACAGCGGCCGTTACATTTCAGATGTGTTACGACCCGTGGCCCTACCCTTCATTCGATCCCTTCCAAACCCTACATTTCCGGAGGACAATGTACGACCGCATGTTGCAGGTCCTCTAAGGGCCTGGATACGAAAAATGTTCGACTGCTGCCCTGGCCATCACATTCTCCAGACCTGTGACCAATTGGAAACGTCTGGTCAATGGTGGCCGAGCAACTAGCTGGTCACAAAACGCCAGTCACTACTCTTGATGAACTGCGGAGAAAAAAAGCTGCATGGGCATCTGTACCTGTACACGCCATCCAAGCTCTGTTTGACTCAATGCGCAGGCGTATCAAGGCCGTTATTACGGCCAGAGGTGGTTGTTCTGGGTACTTATTTCTCAGGATCTATGCAGCCAAACTGCGTGAAAATGTAATGACATGTCAGTTCTAGTATAAAATATTTGTCCAATGAATAACAGTGTATCATCTGCATTTGTTCTTGGTGTAGCGGTTTTAATTACCAGTAGTGTAGTTTTCGCCCGAAGCCGTTTGCAGCTGGTCGTTGAAAGCTTGCAACAGCGTCCGCAGGACTCGGCTGCTCGCCAAGTCGCTCGCCGGCTGACACACAGCGAAACCTCTGTGGCCCGTTTCAAGCAAGTTTTTATCTCTCACATACTTACCAGCTGACTGTTGTGACACCAGTAACAAGATGAATCATTAACCCTCATCCGCTGCTAGCAATTACTAAATAATGCCTTGTTTCGTACCTCTTAAAAAAAGGTTTTTATGGAATTCAAACAAGGAGGACTAATTTTTTTTTATGTTTGTTACTTAAGAACCTTCGACTGTGTGAGCCGATTCTGATGATTCTTTTTTTTTATTTGAAAGCTGGTGCTTCCAATGTGGTCCCATTTCAATTTGTTCCAGTTCTAACAATGGCATCCATAAGAAAACCATATACGTCTTAAATTGGCTTTAAGCATGTGCGCGACAAATGGACGAATAAGTCAATACCACGCCAACCGATTTCGATTATTTTATGATTTTTTTAATTGGAAAGGATGTACTTAAAGAGAATTTTGATGAGAGTTTGGTTATGTTCTTATTATGTGATCCACGAAAAAGTAACGGAAATCTACAATTCTTAGGAGCAAATTAAGGATTTCGGCCAAATCTTTTATAGGCTATAATTCAAATGTTTGTAAATTTATCGGACCAAACTGCGTGGTCATCAGTCCGTTGCTTACAAACTACTTAAACCTAGGTAAACTAACCTACGGAAAAACACACACACCCATGCCCCAGGGAGGACTCGAACCTCCACGGCGAGCAACCGCGCGTTCCGCAGCGAGACGCTTTAGACCGCTCGGCTACTCCACCGCGGCTTTATAGGCTATCCGGATATCTGAGTCACCTACGGTAACGTCGTTATGGTCAAGTATTATCGTAATAACTTGACCGACTTTTAAGTAGTCTAATAATTTTCATTTCATTTTTCGTAGGAGAACTCTAAAAAATATTTTGATCATTTTTTGTTATTCATATGTATGTGTTGAGTTAGATTTAAAGTGGATTGCGCGGTAAACACATATTGATGAGTAGAAAAAGTAAGTTCATTATTAAGTTGTAGAATAATACGCAATTATTTTTTCATAGTGCAAAGTAATTTGTTTTGGAATAGTTTTAGTCTTTTGTTTTTTTGTTAAAATTTTTGTTTATACTTTACCATGACGTAATTTTTTTATTAACTTCTATTAATAATCAAATTTTGCAGTAATGCATGAGGAAATGATAACTATTTAATAGTTTTTATGGGCACATGCAGAAGTAAGATGTTCACTTCGTGGCAGAAGTTAATCAGATTCCATACTTATGCTGGGTGATGTTTGTCTGTCTATGCAACTACAAATAAGATGCGACTTTTCTCACCAGACGCGCTTAGTTTTAATGACAATAAAACATTTTCAGTGGTCTGTAATAACGATCTAGCACCTGTTCGTTTAGGCATGGCCTGCGGCGGAGTGTTACACGACAATAACATCCCTGTAATGGACCGGTCTGCACACAGTACTGATGGGATGTTTTGCAACGCCATCGTCGTAACAGAACTAACCGACCTACATGGATACCTCTCCTCAGTGCAGCACTTCATGAAGAATGGGCTGCCAGTCCACAAGAAACCTTCCAGCACGGTGAGCCAACACGATATTGAATTCCAGCATTAACGATGGAGGTTGCCACGAACTTATAAGTCATTTTTTCCACCATCTGACTGGCTACATTTGATCAAATAATGTACCTCTTCAGATGGTTTTAATAACGTAAGAAGGAGGGAAATAGGCCTGCACTTAGACGTTAGGAGCTTAGGTTTAAGTTCATAAATGGGTTTTAGTCCTACTACACTAAGATACACCACACAACCTACCCTCCCCACACAAACACACACACACACACACACACACACACACACACACACACACAGAACTAACCGACCTACATGGATACCTCTCCTCAGTGCATCACTTCATGAAGAATGGGCTGCCAGTCCACAAGAAACCTTCCAGCACGGTGAGCCAACACGATATTGAATTCCAGCATTAACGATGGAGGTTGCCACGAACTTATAAGTCATTTTTTCAACCATCTGACTGGCTACATTTGATCAAATAATGTACCTCTTCAGATGGTTTTAATAACGTAAGAAGGAGGGAAATAGGCCTGCACTTAGACGTTAGGAGCTTAGGTTTAAGTTCATAAATGGGTTTTAGTCCTACTACACTAAGATACACCACACAACCTACCCTCCCCACACAAACACACACACACACACACACACACACACACACACAGAACTAACCGACCTACATGGATACCTCTCCTCAGTGCATCACTTCATGAAGAATGGGCTGCCAGTCCACAAGAAACCTTCCAGCACGGTGAGCCAACACGATATTGAATTCCAGCATTAACGATGGAGGTTGCCACGAACTTATAAGTCATTTTTTCAACCATCTGACTGGCTACATTTGATCAAATAATGTACATCTTCAGATGGTTTTAATAACGTAAGAAGGAGGGAAATAGGCCTGCACTTAGACGTTAGGAGCTTAGGTTTAAGTTCATAAATGGGTTTTAGTCCTACTACACTAAGATACACCACACAACCTACCCTCCCCACACAAACACACACACACACACACACACACACACACACACACACACACAGAACTAACCGACCTACATGGATACCTCTCCTCAGTGCAGCACTTCGTGAAGAATGGGCTGCCAGTCCACAAGAAACCTTCCAGCACGGTGAGCCAACACGATATTGAATTCCAGCATTAACGATGGAGGTTGCCACGAACTTATAAGTCATTTTTTCAACCATCTGACTGGCTACATTTGATCAAATAATGTACCTCTTCAGATGGTTTTAATAACGTAAGAAGGAGGGAAATAGGCCTGCACTTAGACGTTAGGAGCTTAGGTTTAAGTTCATAAATGGGTTTTAGTCCTACTACACTAAGATACACCACACAACCTACCCTCCCCACACAAACACATACACACACACACACACACACACACACACACACAGAACTAACCGACCTACATGGACACCTCTCCTCAGTGCAGCACTTCATGAAGAATGGGCTGCCAGTCCACAAGAAACCTTCCAACACGGTGAGCCAACACGATATTGAATTCCAGCATTAACGATGGAGGTTGCCACGAACTTATAAGTCATTTTTTCAACCATCTGACTGGCTACATTTGATCAAATAATGTACCTCTTCAGATGGTTTTAATAACGTAAGAAGGAGGGAAATAGGCCTGCACTTAGACGTTAGGAGCTTAGGTTTAAGTTCATAAATGGGTTTTAGTCCTACTACACTAAGATACACCACACAACCTACCCTCCCCACACAAACACATACACACACACACACACACACACACACACACACACACACACACACAGAGAGAGAACTAACCGACCTACATGGATACACCTCTCCTCAGTGCATCACTTCATGAAGAATGGGCTGCCAGTCCACAAGAAACCTTCCAGCACGGTGAGCCAACACGATATTGAATTCCAGCATTAACGATGGAGGTTGCCACGAACTTATAAGTCATTTTTTCAACCATCTGACTGGCTACATTTGATCAAATAATGTACCTCTTCAGATGGTTTTAATAACGTAAGAAGGAGGGAAATAGGCCTGCACTTAGACGTTAGGAGCTTAGGTTTAAGTTCATAAATGGGTTTTAGTCCTACTACACTAAGATACACCACACAACCTACCCTCCCCACACAAACACATACACACACACACACACACACACACACACACACACACACACACACACACAGAACTAACCGACCTACATGGATACCTCTCCTCAGTGCAGCACTTCATGAAGAATGGGCTGCCAGTCCACAAGAAACCTTCCAGCACGGTGAGCCAACACGATATTGAATTCCAGCATTAACGATGGAGGTTGCCACGAACTTATAAGTCATTTTTTCAACCATCTGACTGGCTACATTTGATCAAATAATGTACCTCTTCAGATGGTTTTAATAACGTAAGAAGGAGGGAAATAGGCCTGCACTTAGACGTTAGGAGCTTAGGTTTAAGTTCATAAATGGGTTTTAGTCCTACTACACTAAGATACACCACACAACCTACCCTCCCCACACAAACACATACACACACACACACACACACACACACACACACACACACACACACACAGAACTAACCGACCTACATGGATACTTCTCCTCAGTGCAGCACTTCATGAAGAATGGGCTGCCAGTCCACAAGAAACCTTCCAGCACGGTGAGCCAACACGATATTGAATTCCAGCATTAACGATGGAGGTTGCCACGAACTTATAAGTCATTTTTTCAACCATCTGACTGGCTACATTTGATCAAATAATGTACCTCTTCAGATGGTTTTAATAACGTAAGAAGGAGGGAAATAGGCCTGCACTTAGACGTTAGGAGCTTAGGTTTAAGTTCATAAATGGGTTTTAGTCCTACTACACTAAGATACACCACACAACCTACCCTCCCCACACAAACACATACACACACACACACACACACACACACACACACACACACACACACACACACACACACACACACACAGAACTAACCGACCTACATGGATACCTCTCCTCAGTGCATCACTTCATGAAGAATGGGCTGCCAGTCCACAAGAAACCTTCCAGCACGGTGAGCCAACACGATATTGAATTCCAGCATTAACGATGGAGGTTGCCACGAACTTATAAGTCATTTTTTCAACCATCTGACTGGCTACATTTGATCAAATAATGTACCTCTTCAGATGGTTTTAATAACGTAAGAAGGAGGGAAATAGGCCTGCACTTAGACGTTAGGAGCTTAGGTTTAAGTTCATAAATGGGTTTTAGTCCTACTACACTAAGATACACCACACAACCTACCCTCCCCACACAAACACACACACACACACACACACACACACACACACACACACACACACAGAACTAACCGACCTACATGGATACCTCTCCTCAGTGCAGCACTTCGTGAAGAATGGGCTGCCAGTCCACAAGAAACCTTCCAGCACGGTGAGCCAACACGATATTGAATTCCAGCATTAACGATGGAGGTTGCCACGAACTTATAAGTCATTTTTTCAACCATCTGACTGGCTACATTTGATCAAATAATGTACCTCTTCAGATGGTTTTAATAACGTAAGAAGGAGGGAAATAGGCCTGCACTTAGACGTTAGGAGCTTAGGTTTAAGTTCATAAATGGGTTTTAGTCCTACTACACTAAGATACACCACACAACCTACCCTCCCCACACAAACACATACACACACACACACACACACACACACACACACACAGAACTAACCGACCTACATGGATACCTCTCCTCAGTGCAGCACTTCATGAAGAATGGGCTGCCAGTCCACAAGAAACCTTCCAGCACGGTGAGCCAACACGATATTGAATTCCAGCATTAACGATGGAGGTTGCCACGAACTTATAAGTCATTTTTTCAACCATCTGACTGGCTACATTTGATCAAATAATGTACCTCTTCAGATGGTTTTAATAACGTAAGAAGGAGGGAAATAGGCCTGCACTTAGACGTTAGGAGCTTAGGTTTAAGTTCATAAATGGGTTTTAGTCCTACTACACTAAGATACACCACACAACCTACCCTCCCCACACAAACACACACACACACACACACACACACACACACACACACACAGAACTAACCGACCTACATGGATACCTCTCCTCAGTGCATCACTTCATGAAGAATGGGCTGCCAGTCCACAAGAAACCTTCCAGCACGGTGAGCCAACACGATATTGAATTCCAGCATTAACGATGGAGGTTGCCACGAACTTATAAGTCATTTTTTCAACCATCTGACTGGCTACATTTGATCAAATAATGTACCTCTTCAGATGGTTTTAATAACGTAAGAAGGAGGGAAATAGGCCTGCACTTAGACGTTAGGAGCTTAGGTTTAAGTTCATAAATGGGTTTTAGTCCTACTACACTAAGATACACCACACAACCTACCCTCCCCACACAAACACATACACACACACACACACACACACAGAACTAACCGACCTACATGGATACCTCTCCTCAGTGCAGCACTTCATGAAGAATGGGCTGCCAGTCCACAAGAAACCTTCCAGCACGGTGAGCCAACACGATATTGAATTCCAGCATTAACGATGGAGGTTGCCACGAACTTATAAGTCATTTTTTCAACCATCTGACTGGCTACATTTGATCAAATAATGTACCTCTTCAGATGGTTTTAATAACGTAAGAAGGAGGGAAAGAGGCCTCCACTTAGACGTTAGGAGCTTAGGTTTAAGTTCATAAATGGGTTTTAGTCCTACTACACTAAGATACACCACACAACCTACCCTCCCCACACAAACACACACACACACACACACACACACACACACACACACACACACACACACACAGAACTAACCGACCTACATGGATACCTCTCCTCAGTGCAGCACTTCGTGAAGAATGGGCTGCCAGTCCACAAGAAACCTTCCAGCACGGTGAGCCAACACGATATTGAATTCCAGCATTAACGATGGAGGTTGCCACGAACTTATAAGTCATTTTTTCAACCATCTGACTGGCTACATTTGATCAAATAATGTACCTCTTCAGATGGTTTTAATAACGTAAGAAGGAGGGAAATAGGCCTGCACTTAGACGTTAGGAGCTTAGGTTTAAGTTCATAAATGGGTTTTAGTCCTACTACACTAAGATACACCACACAACCTACCCTCCCCACACAAACACATACACACACACACACACACACACACACACACACAGAACTAACCGACCTACATGGATACCTCTCCTCAGTGCAGCACTTCATGAAGAATGGGCTGCCAGTCCACAAGAAACCTTCCAGCACGGTGAGCCAACACGATATTGAATTCCAGCATTAACGATGGAGGTTGCCACGAACTTATAAGTCATTTTTTTCAACCATCTGACTGGCTACATTTGATCAAATAATGTACCTCTTCAGATGGTTTTAATAACGTAAGAAGGAGGGAAATAGGCCTGCACTTAGACGTTAGGAGCTTAGGTTTAAGTTCATAAATGGGTTTTAGTCCTACTACACTAAGATACACCACACAACCTACCCTCCCCACACAAACACATACACACACACACACACACACACACACACACACACACACACACACACACAGAACTAACCGACCTACATGGATACCTCTCCTCAGTGCAGCACTTCATGAAGAATGGGCTGCCAGTCCACAAGAAACCTCCCAGCACGGTGAGCCAACACGATATTGAATTCCAGCATTAACGATGGAGGTTGCCACGAACTTATAAGTCATTTTTTCAACCATCTGACTGGCTACATTTGATCAAATAATGTACCTCTTCAGATGGTTTTAATAACGTAAGAAGGAGGGAAATAGGCCTGCACTTAGACGTTAGGAGCTTAGGTTTAAGTTCATAAATGGGTTTTAGTCCTACTACACTAAGATACACCACACAACCTACCCTCCCCACACAAACACATACACACACACACACACACACACACACACACACACACACACACACACACACACAGAACTAACCGACCTACATGGATACCTCTCCTCAGTGCAGCACTTCATGAAGAATGGGCTGCCAGTCCACAAGAAACCTTCCAGCACGGTGAGCCAACACGATATTGAATTCCAGCATTAACGATGGAGGTTGCCACGAACTTATAAGTCATTTTTTCAACCATCTGACTGGCTACATTTGATCAAATAATGTACCTCTTCAGATGGTTTTAATAACGTAAGAAGGAGGGAAATAGGCCTGCACTTAGACGTTAGGAGCTTAGGTTTAAGTTCATAAATGGGTTTTAGTCCTACTACACTAAGATACACCACACAACCTACCCTCCCCACACAAACACATACACACACACACACACACACACACACACACACACACACACACACACAGAACTAACCGACCTACATGGATACCTCTCCTCAGTGCAGCACTTCATGAAGAATGGGCTGCCAGTCCACAAGAAACCTTCCAGCACGGTGAGCCAACACGATATTGAATTCCAGCATTAACGATGGAGGTTGCCACGAACTTATAAGTCATTTTTTCAACCATCTGACTGGCTACATTTGATCAAATAATGTACCTCTTCAGATGGTTTTAATAACGTAAGAAGGAGGGAAATAGGCCTGCACTTAGACGTTAGGAGCTTAGGTTTAAGTTCATAAATGGGTTTTAGTCCTACTACACTAAGATACACCACACAACCTACCCTCCCCACACAAACACATACACACACACACACACACACACACACACACACACACACACAGAACTAACCGACCTACATGGATACCTCTCCTCAGTGCAGCACTTCATGAAGAATGGGCTGCCAGTCCACAAGAAACCTTCCAGCACGGTGAGCCAACACGATATTGAATTCCAGCATTAACGATGGAGGTTGCCACGAACTTATAAGTCATTTTTTCAACCATCTGACTGGCTACATTTGATCAAATAATGTACCTCTTCAGATGGTTTTAATAACGTAAGAAGGAGGGAAATAGGCCTGCACTTAGACGTTAGGAGCTTAGGTTTAAGTTCATAAATGGGTTTTAGTCCTACTACACTAAGATACACCACACAACCTACCCTCCCCACACAAACACATACACACACACACACACACACACACACACACACACACACACACAGAACTAACCGACCTACATGGATACCTCTCCTCAGTGCAGCACTTCATGAAGAATGGGCTGCCAGTCCACAAGAAACCTTCCAGCACGGTGAGCCAACACGATATTGAATTCCAGCATTAACGATGGAGGTTGCCACGAACTTATAAGTCATTTTTTCAACCATCTGACTGGCTACATTTGATCAAATAATGTACCTCTTCAGATGGTTTTAATAACGTAAGAAGGAGGGAAATAGGCCTGCACTTAGACGTTAGGAGCTTAGGTTTAAGTTCATAAATGGGTTTTAGTCCTACTACACTAAGATACACCACACAACCTACCCTCCCCACACAAACACATACACACACACACACACACACACACACACACACACACACACACAGAACTAACCGACCTACATGGATACCTCTCCTCAGTGCAGCACTTCATGAAGAATGGGCTGCCAGTCCACAAGAAACCTTCCAGCACGGTGAGCCAACACGATATTGAATTCCAGCATTAACGATGGAGGTTGCCACGAACTTATAAGTTATTTTTTCAACCATCTGACTGGCTACATTTGATCAAATAATGTACCTCTTCAGATGGTTTTAATAACGTAAGAAGGAGGGAAATAGGCCTGCACTTAGACGTTAGGAGCTTAGGTTTAAGTTCATAAATGGGTTTTAGTCCTACTACACTAAGATACACCACACAACCTACCCTCCCCACACAAACACATACACACACACACACACACACACACACACACACACACACACAGAACTAACCGACCTACATGGATACCTCTCCTCAGTGCAGCACTTCATGAAGAATGGGCTGCCAGTCCACAAGAAACCTTCCAGCACGGTGAGCCAACACGATATTGAATTCCAGCATTAACGATGGAGGTTGCCACGAACTTATAAGTCATTTTTTCAACCATCTGACTGGCTACATTTGATCAAATAATGTACCTCTTCAGATGGTTTTAATAACGTAAGAAGGAGGGAAATAGGCCTGCACTTAGACGTTAGGAGCTTAGGTTTAAGTTCATAAATGGGTTTTAGTCCTACTACACTAAGATACACCACACAACCTACCCTCCCCACACAAACACATACACACACACACACACACACACACACACACACACACACACACAGAACTAACCGACCTACATGGATACCTCTCCTCAGTGCAGCACTTCATGAAGAATGGGCTGCCAGTCCACAAGAAACCTTCCAGCACGGTGAGCCAACACGATATTGAATTCCAGCATTAACGATGGAGGTTGCCACGAACTTATAAGTCATTTTTTCAACCATCTGACTGGCTACATTTGATCAAATAATGTACCTCTTCAGATGGTTTTAATAACGTAAGAAGGAGGGAAATAGGCCTGCACTTAGACGTTAGGAGCTTAGGTTTAAGTTCATAAATGGGTTTTAGTCCTACTACACTAAGATACACCACACAACCTACCCTCCCCACACAAACACACACACACACACACACACACACACACACACACACACAGAACTAACCGACCTACATGGATACCTCTCCTCAGTGCAGCACTTCATGAAGAATGGGCTGCCAGTCCACAAGAAACCTTCCAGCACGGTGAGCCAACACGATATTGAATTCCAGCATTAACGATGGAGGTTGCCACGAACTTATAAGTCATTTTTTCAACCATCTGACTGGCTACATTTGATCAAATAATGTACCTCTTCAGATGGTTTTAATAACGTAAGAAGGAGGGAAATAGCCCTGCACTTAGACGTTAGGAGCTTAGGTTTAAGTTCATAAATGGGTTTTAGTCCTACTACACTAAGATACACCACACAACCTACCCTCCCCACACAAACACACACACACACACACACACACACACACACACACACACACACACAGAACTAACCGACCTACATGGATACCTCTCCTCAGTGCATCACTTCATGAAGAATGGGCTGCCAGTCCACAAGAAACCTTCCAGCACGGTGAGCCAACACGATATTGAATTCCAGCATTAACGATGGAGGTTGCCACGAACTTATAAGTCATTTTTTCAACCATCTGACTGGCTACATTTGATCAAATAATGTACCTCTTCAGATGGTTTTAATAACGTAAGAAGGAGGGAAATAGGCCTGCACTTAGACGTTAGGAGCTTAGGTTTAAGTTCATAAATGGGTTTTAGTCCTACTACACTAAGATACACCACACAACCTACCCTCCCCACACAAACACATACACACACACACACACACACACACACACACACACACACACACAGAACTAACCGACCTACATGGATACCTCTCCTCAGTGCATCACTTCATGAAGAATGGGCTGCCAGTCCACAAGAAACCTTCCAGCACGGTGAGCCAACACGATATTGAATTCCAGCATTAACGATGGAGGTTGCCACGAACTTATAAGTCATTTTTTCAACCATCTGACTGGCTACATTTGATCAAATAATGTACCTCTTCAGATGGTTTTAATAACGTAAGAAGGAGGGAAATAGGCCTGCACTTAGACGTTAGGAGCTTAGGTTTAAGTTCATAAATGGGTTTTAGTCCTACTACACTAAGATACACCACACAACCTACCCTCCCCACACAAACACATACACACACACACACACACACACACACACACACACAGAACTAACCGACCTACATGGACACCTCTCCTCAGTGCAGCACTTCATGAAGAATGGGCTGCCAGTCCACAAGAAACCTTCCAGCACGGTGAGCCAACACGATATTGAATTCCAGCATTAACGATGGAGGTTGCCACGAACTTATAAGTCATTTTTTCAACCATCTGACTGGCTACATTTGATCAAATAATGTACCTCTTCAGATGGTTTTAATAACGTAAGAAGGAGGGAAATAGGCCTGCACTTAGACGTTAGGAGCTTAGGTTTAAGTTCATAAATGGGTTTTAGTCCTACTACACTAAGATACACCACACAACCTACCCTCCCCACACAAACACATACACACACACACACACACACACACACACACAGAACTAACCGACCTACATGGATACCTCTCCTCAGTGCATCACTTCATGAAGAATGGGCTGCCAGTCCACAAGAAACCTTCCAGCACGGTGAGCCAACACGATATTGAATTCCAGCATTAACGATGGAGGTTGCCACGAACTTATAAGTCATTTTTTCAACCATCTGACTGGCTACATTTGATCAAATAATGTACCTCTTCAGATGGTTTTAATAACGTAAGAAGGAGGGAAATAGGCCTGCACTTAGACGTTAGGAGCTTAGGTTTAAGTTCATAAATGGGTTTTAGTCCTACTACACTAAGATACACCACACAACCTACCCTCCCCACACAAACACATACACACACACACACACACACACACACACACACACACACACACACACACACACACACACACAGAACTAACCGACCTACATGGATACCTCTCCTCAGTGCATCACTTCATGAAGAATGGGCTGCCAGTCCACAAGAAACCTTCCAGCACGGTGAGCCAACACGATATTGAATTCCAGCATTAACGATGGAGGTTGCCACGAACTTATAAGTCATTTTTTCAACCATCTGACTGGCTACATTTGATCAAATAATGTACCTCTTCAGATGGTTTTAATAACGTAAGAAGGAGGGAAATAGGCCTGCACTTAGACGTTAGGAGCTTAGGTTTAAGTTCATAAATGGGTTTTAGTCCTACTACACTAAGATACACCACACAACCTACCCTCCCCACACAAACACACACACACACACACACACACACACACACACACACACACAGAACTAACCGACCTACATGGATACCTCTCCTCAGTGCAGCACTTCATGAAGAATGGGCTGCCAGTCCACAAGAAACCTTCCAGCACGGTGAGCCAACACGATATTGAATTCCAGCATTAACGATGGAGGTTGCCACGAACTTATAAGTCATTTTTTCAACCATCTGACTGGCTACATTTGATCAAATAATGTACCTCTTCAGATGGTTTTAATAACGTAAGAAGGAGGGAAATAGGCCTGCACTTAGACGTTAGGAGCTTAGGTTTAAGTTCATAAATGGGTTTTAGTCCTACTACACTAAGATACACCACACAACCTACCCTCCCCACACAAACACATACACACACACACACACACACACACACACACACACACACACACAGAACTAACCGACCTACATGGATACCTCTCCTCAGTGCATCACTTCATGAAGAATGGGCTGCCAGTCCACAAGAAACCTTCCAGCACGGTGAGCCAACACGATATTGAATTCCAGCATTAACGATGGAGGTTGCCACGAACTTATAAGTCATTTTTTCAACCATCTGACTGGCTACATTTGATCAAATAATGTACCTCTTCAGATGGTTTTAATAACGTAAGAAGGAGGGAAATAGGCCTGCACTTAGACGTTAGGAGCTTAGGTTTAAGTTCATAAATGGGTTTTAGTCCTACTACACTAAGATACACCACACAACCTACCCTCCCCACACAAACACACACACACACACACACACACACACACACACACACACACACACACAGAACTAACCGACCTACATGGATACCTCTCCTCAGTGCATCACTTCATGAAGAATGGGCTGCCAGTCCACAAGAAACCTTCCAGCACGGTGAGCCAACACGATATTGAATTCCAGCATTAACGATGGAGGTTGCCACGAACTTATAAGTCATTTTTTCAACCATCTGACTGGCTACATTTGATCAAATAATGTACCTCTTCAGATGGTTTTAATAACGTAAGAAGGAGGGAAATAGGCCTGCACTTAGACGTTAGGAGCTTAGGTTTAAGTTCATAAATGGGTTTTAGTCCTACTACACTAAGATACACCACACAACCTACCCTCCCCACACAAACACATACACACACACACACACACACACACACACACACACACTCACACACACACAGAACTAACCGACCTACATGGATACCTCTCCTCAGTGCATCACTTCATGAAGAATGGGCTGCCAGTCCACAAGAAACCTTCCAGCACGGTGAGCCAACACGATATTGAATTCCAGCATTAACGATGGAGGTTGCCACGAAATTATAAGTCATTTTTTCAACCATCTGACTGGCTACATTTGATCAAATAATGTACCTCTTCAGATGGTTTTAATAACGTAAGAAGGAGGGAAATAGGCCTGCACTTAGACGTTAGGAGCTTAGGTTTAAGTTCATAAATGGGTTTTAGTCCTACTACACTAAGATACACCACACAACCTACCCTCCCCACACAAACACATACACACACACACACACACACACACACACACACACACACACACAGAACTAACCGACCTACATGGATACCTCTCCTCAGTGCATCACTTCATGAAGAATGGGCTGCCAGTCCACAAGAAACCTTCCAGCACGGTGAGCCAACACGATATTGAATTCCAGCATTAACGATGGAGGTTGCCACGAACTTATAAGTCATTTTTTCAACCATCTGACTGGCTACATTTGATCAAATAATGTACCTCTTCAGATGGTTTTAATAACGTAAGAAGGAGGGAAATAGGCCTGCACTTAGACGTTAGGAGCTTAGGTTTAAGTTCATAAATGGGTTTTAGTCCTACTACACTAAGATACACCACACAACCTACCCTCCCCACACAAACACATACACACACACACACACACACACACACACACACACACACAGAACTAACCGACCTACATTGATACCTCTCCTCAGTGCAGCACTTCATGAAGAATGGGCTGCCAGTCCACAAGAAACCTTCCAGCACGGTGAGCCAACACGATATTGAATTCCAGCATTAACGATGGAGGTTGCCACGAACTTATAAGTCATTTTTTCAACCATCTGACTGGCTACATTTGATCAAATAATGTACCTCTTCAGATGGTTTTAATAACGTAAGAAGGAGGGAAATAGGCCTGCACTTAGACGTTAGGAGCTTAGGTTTAAGTTCATAAATGGGTTTTAGTCCTACTACACTAAGATACACCACACAACCTACCCTCCCAACACAAACACATACACACACACACACACACACACACACACACACACACACACACAGAACTAACCGACCTACATGGATACCTCTCCTCAGTGCATCACTTCATGAAGAATGGGCTGCCAGTCAACAAGAAACCTTCCAGCACGGTGAGCCAACACGATATTGAATTCCAGCATTAACGATGGAGGTTGCCACGAACTTATAAGTCATTTTTTCAACCATCTGACTGGCTACATTTGATCAAATAATGTACCTCTTCAGATGGTTTTAATAACGTAAGAAGGAGGGAAATAGGCCTGCACTTAGACGTTAGGAGCTTAGGTTTAAGTTCATAAATGGGTTTTAGTCCTACTACACTAAGATACACCACACAACCTACCCTCCCCCCCAACACACACACACAAACACACACACACACACACACACACAGAACTAACCGACCTACATGGATACCTCTCCTCAGTGCAGCACTTCATGAAGAATGGGCTGCCAGTCCACAAGAAACCTTCCAGCACGGTGAGCCAACACGATATTGAATTCCAGCATTAACGATGGAGGTTGCCACGAACTTATAAGTCATTTTTTCAACCATCTGACTGGCTACATTTGATCAAATAATGTACCTCTTCAGATGGTTTTAATAACGTAAGAAGGAGGGAAATAGGCCTGCACTTAGACGTTAGGAGCTTAGGTTTAAGTTCATAAATGGGTTTTAGTCCTACTACACTAAGATACACCACACAACCTACCCTCCCCACACAAACACATACACACACACACACACACACACACACACACACACACACACAGAACTAACCGACCTACATGGATACCTCTCCTCAGTGCATCACTTCATGAAGAATGGGCTGCCAGTCCACAAGAAACCTTCCAGCACGGTGAGCCAACACGATATTGAATTCCAGCATTAACGATGGAGGTTGCCACGAACTTATAAGTCATTTTTTCAACCATCTGACTGGCTACATTTGATCAAATAATGTACCTCTTCAGATGGTTTTAATAACGTAAGAAGGAGGGAAATAGGCCTGCACTTAGACGTTAGGAGCTTAGGTTTAAGTTCATAAATGGGTTTTAGTCCTACTACACTAAGATACACCACACAACCTACCCTCCCCACACAAACACAACACACACACACACACACACACACACACACACACACACACACACACACACACAGAACTAACCGACCTACATGGATACCTCTCCTCAGTGCATCACTTCATGAAGAATGGGCTGCCAGTCCACAAGAAACCTTCCAGCACGGTGAGCCAACACGATATTGAATTCCAGCATTAACGATGGAGGTTGCCACGAACTTATAAGTCATTTTTTCAACCATCTGACTGGCTACATTTGATCAAATAATGTACCTCTTCAGATGGTTTTAATAACGTAAGAAGGAGGGAAATAGGCCTGCACTTAGACGTTAGGAGCTTAGGTTTAAGTTCATAAATGGGTTTTAGTCCTACTACACTAAGATACACCACACAACCTACCCTCCCCACACAAACACACACACACACACACACACACACACACACACACACACACAGAACTAACCGACCTACATGGATACCTCTCCTCAGTGCAGCACTTCATGAAGAATGGGCTGCCAGTCCACAAGAAACCTTCCAGCACGGTGAGCCAACACGATATTGAATTCCAGCATTAACGATGGAGGTTGCCACGAACTTATAAGTCATTTTTTCAACCATCTGACTGGCTACATTTGATCAAATAATGTACCTCTTCAGATGGTTTTAATAACGTAAGAAGGAGGGAAATAGGCCTGCACTTAGACGTTAGGAGCTTAGGTTTAAGTTCATAAATGGGTTTTAGTCCTACTACACTAAGATACACCACACAACCTACCCTCCCCACACAAACACATACACACACACACACACACACACACACACACACACACACACAGAACTAACCGACCTACATGGATACCTCTCCTCAGTGCATCACTTCATGAAGAATGGGCTGCCAGTCCACAAGAAACCTTCCAGCACGGTGAGCCAACACGATATTGAATTCCAGCATTAACGATGGAGGTTGCCACGAACTTATAAGTCATTTTTTCAACCATCTGACTGGCTACATTTGATCAAATAATGTACCTCTTCAGATGGTTTTAATAACGTAAGAAGGAGGGAAATAGGCCTGCACTTAGACGTTAGGAGCTTAGGTTTAAGTTCATAAATGGGTTTTAGTCCTACTACACTAAGATACACCACACAACCTACCCTCCCCACACAAACACACACACACACACACACACACACACACACACACACACACACACAGAACTAACCGACCTACATGGATACCTCTCCTCAGTGCATCACTTCATGAAGAATGGGCTGCCAGTCCACAAGAAACCTTCCAGCACGGTGAGCCAACACGATATTGAATTCCAGCATTAACGATGGAGGTTGCCACGAACTTATAAGTCATTTTTTTCAACCATCTGACTGGCTACATTTGATCAAATAATGTACCTCTTCAGATGGTTTTAATAACGTAAGAAGGAGGGAAATAGGCCTGCACTTAGACGTTAGGAGCTTAGGTTTAAGTTCATAAATGGGTTTTAGTCCTACTACACTAAGATACACCACACAACCTACCCTCCCCACACAAACACATACACACACACACACACACACACACACACACACTCACACACACACAGAACTAACCGACCTACATGGATACCTCTCCTCAGTGCATCACTTCATGAAGAATGGGCTGCCAGTCCACAAGAAACCTTCCAGCACGGTGAGCCAACACGATATTGAATTCCAGCATTAACGATGGAGGTTGCCACGAACTTATAAGTCATTTTTTCAACCATCTGACTGGCTACATTTGATCAAATAATGTACCTCTTCAGATGGTTTTAATAACGTAAGAGGAGGGAAATAGGCCTGCACTTAGACGTTAGGAGCTTAGGTTTAAGTTCATAAATGGGTTTTAGTCCTACTACACTAAGATACACCACACAACCTACCCTCCCCACACAAACACATACACACACACACACACACACACACACACACACACACACACAGAACTAACCGACCTACATGGATACCTCTCCTCAGTGCATCACTTCATGAAGAATGGGCTGCCAGTCCACAAGAAACCTTCCAGCACGGTGAGCCAACACGATATTGAATTCCAGCATTAACGATGGAGGTTGCCACGAACTTATAAGTCATTTTTTCAACCATCTGACTGGCTACATTTGATCAAATAATGTACCTCTTCAGATGGTTTTAATAACGTAAGAAGGAGGGAAATAGGCCTGCACTTAGACGTTAGGAGCTTAGGTTTAAGTTCATAAATGGGTTTTAGTCCTACTACACTAAGATACACCACACAACCTACCCTCCCCACACAAACACATACACACACACACACACACACACACACACACACACACACAGAACTAACCGACCTACATTGATACCTCTCCTCAGTGCAGCACTTCATGAAGAATGGGCTGCCAGTCCACAAGAAACCTTCCAGCACGGTGAGCCAACACGATATTGAATTCCAGCATTAACGATGGAGGTTGCCACGAACTTATAAGTCATTTTTTCAACCATCTGACTGGCTACATTTGATCAAATAATGTACCTCTTCAGATGGTTTTAATAACGTAAGAAGGAGGGAAATAGGCCTGCACTTAGACGTTAGGAGCTTAGGTTTAAGTTCATAAATGGGTTTTAGTCCTACTACACTAAGATACACCACACAACCTACCCTCCCACACAAACACTACACACACACACACACACACACACACACACACACACAGAACTAACCGACCTACATGGATACCTCTCCTCAGTGCATCACTTCATGAAGAATGGGCTGCCAGTCCACAAGAAACCTTCCAGCACGGTGAGCCAACACGATATTGAATTCCAGCATTAACGATGGAGGTTGCCACGAACTTATAAGTCATTTTTTCAACCATCTGACTGGCTACATTTGATCAAATAATGTACCTCTTCAGATGGTTTTAATAACGTAAGAAGGAGGGAAATAGGCCTGCACTTAGACGTTAGGAGCTTAGGTTTAAGTTCATAAATGGGTTTTAGTCCTACTACACTAAGATACACCACACAACCTACCCTCCCCCCACACACACACACACAACACACACACACACACACACACACAGAACTAACCGACCTACATGGATACCTCTCCTCAGTGCATCACTTCATGAAGAATGGGCTGCCAGTCCACAAGAAACCTTCCAGCACGGTGAGCCAACACGATATTGAATTCCAGCATTAACGATGGAGGTTGCCACGAACTTATAAGTCATTTTTTCAACCATCTGACTGGCTACATTTGATCAAATAATGTACCTCTTCAGATGGTTTTAATAACGTAAGAAGGAGGGAAATAGGCCTGCACTTAGACGTTAGGAGCTTAGGTTTCAAGTTCATAAATGGGTTTTAGTCCTACTACACTAAGATACACCACACAACCTACCCTCCCCACACCAAACACATACACACACACACACACACACACACACACAGAACTAACCGACCTACATGGATACCTCTCCTCAGTGCATCACTTCATGAAGAATGGGCTGCCAGTCCACAAGAAACCTTCCAGCACGGTGAGCCAACACGATATTGAATTCCAGCATTAACGATGGAGGTTGCCACGAACTTATAAGTCATTTTTTCAACCATCTGACTGGCTACATTTGATCAAATAATGTACCTCTTCAGATGGTTTTAATAACGTAA